>JAAMXS010000727.1:0-42184 GCA_019693525.1 Cylindrotheca fusiformis | reverse complement strand
GCTCTAGAGGGACAAAAATCGTCTCGGCTGAGGGGATTGCTTGTTTTTCTCTGCTTTTCCACCTCCTCTTCTGTCACGTTTCTGTTGGTATATTTTCAACCAGAGGTCTGTAGCTTCGACACAATTCGTAATCGTAGTCTACTAATTTTGATTTAAGTTCTTTGCTTTACGCGAATGATTAGAACTTTTTAATTCTTTCTTCTTTTTCACTTGCTTCTCCGTTTTGGGTTGGGTCAGAATAAACTGTCTTGTTCTGGTTAGATTGTAAAATTGCGTGCTAAGCTTAATCCTATTCTAGATCTCTAAGGTTGCCAGGTCAACTCCGATTGCTTCCTGCAATCTTGACTCACTAGTGACTAATCACTCTGGCGGGATTCAAACAGAACTCTTTCTCCGATCGGCTTCTTATCGGCATCCAACACTCTCATTCGATCAGCACCTCATACATTATTTGTCAGAAAGCACCTCTACAATCAACTGACTTGGAAAAAGGTGAAACTACAATGGATGATTCATCATCGGAAAGTAATGAGAACTCAGAACCAGACAGTTCCACTGCTGCTGATTCGCTGAGCCAAAATGTTGGACCAAGCACAGCGGTCGAAAATCCGTCATCTGCCGAAACGACACCATCCGTCCGCGAATCCATTGGCGAGGGTATGCATACGTTCACAGATGTCATCAACAACAACTTGGTAGCTGCAAGATATGCAGTCGCTTCGAGCGTTGTGTTGCTATCTGCCTATGGTCTATCGAATACTCCTCTATTTTTTCGTTTTCGGACGGTCAGCGAAATACCAACTGCCTATTTCGTCAACCGGAAACGGTTGTATGGAAGAATCATTGGGATCGACAAGAGCCATGAGGACAAGGCCCTAAAAGTGTACGTGCGTCATTTGTCTCCCGTGGGACAAGTTTTGCCCAAGACATGGTTTGATTTCTTCATGAAGGCAAGCCCTCTTGCCAGCAGATTGCACCAAAGCAGGTCAGCTCAGAAGCCAGAAGAAAGCAAGAATGACTTACTTCAAGTCAAAATAGGTATGTAGGCAGCAAATACGTTTGAGAACTGCCAGAAGATTATTTGTGTTTCTTACAAACTCTGCGAAACAACTTCAGCGGGTGTGGAGTATCCTCCTCTCGATTCATATCGGTACAAGCCAGAGGAATTTCTAGATAACTTGGCCAAGGATAGGACTTTGGTTTCTTGTCAATTATTAGCACGACAAGTTCCTATAGAACCGACAAATCATGTTCCTCTCAAAAGAAAAATGGGCGACGCTTTTCCAGAACTGAAAGGATCCGACGAACAGAACCAACCGGCTGTTGACACCAACAAACTCCATGAACAACTTGCGATTTGCAAACTTTCGTATCGACCAAGTTATTTGCAACTTTTTTCGACAGACATTGCTGTGTCCTTAATCCTATCGGGGAACGCCGTTGCTTCTTCTTCTGTGGCCGGAAGCTCCGAGTCGGTGCCAGACAAAGAGGAAAAGATTGACCAGATTGTCGAGTCTTCGCAACGAGTGGATGATTTGAGGAAAGATTCCAAGTATTTGGACTCTCTGACGCAGGCCGAGTATGAAGCTCTAAGACTCAATAAAGGTATTTGGGAATTCGAAGATGCGCGACAGACGAAAGCAGATGTGGTACAAGAAATTGAATTCCAAGCCAATGCCAACATTTTTCAAAAGGTGTGGAAACGGCTGCGAGGAGAATAAGTTGTAGCCGTTTACTCCTCGAGATCATTGGATCACGCAATTTAGAATTCCCTAAAATATGATTAATATGGATGGAGGCTCAAAAAGTAAGCTTGTCGACCGTCTCCACGCACCGCTCTAGCTCTTATGCGTCATGACCCAGTAGAGGAAAATAACAACGGCCACGACAAAGCCCACCATGTAACACATGTGCTTCGCACCACCAGATTCCAGCATATTTCCGATTCTGGTCAAGGATCCTTGAAGCATGTCCCTAGCATTCACAAAGCCGTCTCCCATTGTGTCGAGAAATTTATTTTGTTCGCTGACCTCGTTTCCAATGTCAATCGTAAGCCCCTTCAGTCGAGTAACTTGCTCACTAAGTTCGTAGATTCGTTCGTTATTCTGTTGTTCCAAGATGTTTGAGTTGGTGTCATTGTACCGGCCGCCTTCAACATCGCCTCCCCTCCCAACCCGACCGTAAGTTCCTGATCGACCATACATGTTATTGCTACTATTTCCGCTTGATGTGTTCTTTCGCTGGTGCATTGGCGGCGTCATTCAATCTGTGAACCGGGACTTGGAAATACGTCAAACGTTGACTACTGTTTCCAGCGACAACCACTAGCTAGGTTCAATGCCTCGGGATGTCGTGGGTGGTCCGACGTCCGATTCGAGGATGCCTGTTTCGATCCGTTTGGCGATTGTACGTATGCCATGAGCCATGAGGCAAGGTTTTAGTCCGTCGAGTCGTTCAGGATGTCAAGAGAATGAAACACAGGCTTCTGTGAAGTTGGCACCAGACTGTGTGAGAAAAGGCAGCATTCTCTACCAAAGCCTTTCCCACTGAACGAGAGTAAGCTCTTGCCAATCAAAATATCATTTAGCATCATTATCTATTTAAACATTTCTTTTCATACAGAATCAACTTTCAAAGACTTCAGTAGACACAGACTAGCTTAGCCGAAGTTCCATCAAGTGAATGCTTGTAACATTTCATCAAGTGAAATATTTGTAAGCTTCCAGATCTAGCTAAAGAACTTTTCCAGCCAGCGTCTGACTTCAGGATAAATCACATCGCTTTTTGTTCCCTGGAAGGATTTCAAAGTTCCATTGTTTTCATAGTACTCAACCAACGGTAGAGTGGACTGACAAGAACGAAGAAAAGAAGAATATTCAATAAGCCTTCAAAATGTCGACAGTTGGTAGGCACGTGCTCAAGAATTTCTGACTTACCTCCTCGTACAAATCCAAACGAGCTCGAACTTTTTCGGGCTTATCATCATCACGTTGTACCAATGGTTCCCCAGTAACGTCGTCTTTACCGTGTTCCTTTGGTGGCTTGTACGAGTAGGAATAAATCCGACCAGAAGCGGGATGGATCCACCTATCGGAAATTCGCTCGACAATAGTTTCGTTTGGGACGTCCAAGTTGATGACAAGATCGACATGTACGGCCTGTTCCAACTCTTCAGCTTGTGTGACCGTTCGCGGGAATCCGTCGAGCAGAAGGGATTTACCCAGTTCCAATTTGGGAGTGGCTTCTTCCATGACGAGTCCAACCATGAGATCATCTGGTACGAGCTCTCCTTCGTCCATGTACTTCTTTGCTTCCTTCCCGAGATCGGTTCCTTCCCTCACATGTTCTCTAAGCAAATCACCTGTAGAAACATGGTGAAATTGAGGAAAGTCATTTAGGATTTTCTGGCTTATGGTCCCTTTACCGCCACCAGGCTTTCCCAGAATCAGTGCAAAGGACTTTCCTTCATCCGGCGCAGATAACTCCATGGTAGAAAGAAAACTTCGTTGAGCAGCTGCAGAGGAACGAGCCAGGAGAATCGATCGGCACGTTCTGCTGGAGAACCTGCCAAGATCAGTAGATTTGGAGACAAGACAATTCATTGTGCGGAGATTGTTTGAGATTTAACGATTCAGGAAAGCAACTTGACTAGAGAGGATAAGGACGCCTTCCACTTTTGACTTTCTTTGTCAAAGACAAAAAAATGAGTCCTCCTCGACGTTCTATTGGTAAAATGCGAATCTGGACAGGTATCGTTCAACTTGTTGGAAGATACTTGTTAGGCTGGTTGCACTTCAACTCGTACAATCTCCACGTCAGATGGGTAGGAATTGGAAAAAGTGTTCTGTTTGTGGAGAAGATTTTTATTGGCTGCACGAGGGCTTTGCCTCCAATTCATCCTTCTTTCGCCGAATGGAACTTTCACTCTGACTTTTTGTGAGCTAAAAATGTTGGTCCACTTCGTCACTCAGCTCAGACCTACTTCTTCCCGAGTGTCAGTCTTGCAGTCTTCCGAATATGAAATATTGTTGGGACACGAACATGTTATGTAGCGGGGGTGAAATATTCACGCTACCAACTTGAACATGGTGTACAGAGACAAAGCTCAACCGTAGACAAGAAGCGAACTAGGAGCTGAACAGGGCAGGATTTTTAAAAAGCAGCCAATATAATCCTAGTTTACTAGAGTACCTGTTGCAGTCTTGCTTGGAATTAAAATGCAATGTGAGGAAAGGTGACGAGGAGCGTATATTGTTTCAGAATGTGGTTTAAAAAAGCGGTGGTAGTAAGATTCAGCAGTTCTAGCTCATGATGTATTCAGATCACATACATATTTACTGAACCGATAGTTAAAGATACTTTAAATCCGCAACACATAGATTTATGAGATTAGTGTGGCTAGCATTACAAGTTACTGAGAAGAACGAATCTAGCTTTGGACGCCACAGGATCTGATATCAGATCCGCAAACAATGGTCATCAGTCAGCTATTCGTAGATTGGCGAAAAGAGAAACATTATACAAACGGCCTATCGTCGTCGCCGTGACAGCGTGCCTTCTTGTCTCTGGGAGTCCCCGTATTCGTCCCCAAATGGTAGAGACTTGGATATTTTCGCCCCCCTTACATTGGGCCATACCTTGGTGTCTAGATATTCGTTCAGACGAGCAACGAACATTGGTCGGACTAAAGAGTGCACATTGTTGTGCCCCATGCCTTCAATAAACAATGGACGGGCCCTTGAGCTTTTAGGCAGGGCTTCATAAATCCGCTCTGAATGATTGAAGGGAACGATTTGATCCGCAGTTCCGTGAACCAAAATAACAGGAGAGTCAATTTGAGGAGCGTAGTCGATGTTTGGGAATTTGTCACCGTAGACAGTGCATCCAGTGTCCACGACGATGCGGTATACAGAGAGAAAGGGGGCATGCAATATGACTCCTCCTACAGGCCCTCCCAATGCTTTGTCTTCCGATTGAGCAGAACCTGCAGCCATAAAACACGTAGGCCCTCCCCCTAGTGAGCGTCCATATAAAACAATATTTTGAGCAGGGACTTTCAGATTAAATCTCAAGAACTTGTAAGCGGCTTGTACGTCAGCGTAGCAGTCTTCTTCTGATGGCTTTCCTGAAAGGTCATAAAAAGAAACTGTGTTTAGCCATGGTTGTAGTGGTTGAAATCCAGAAATCCCAATAGTCATTTACCTTGGTCAGCAGCCATTCCATAGCCAGTGTAATCATAGGCCAATAGATTGACTCGCAGCATTTTGCTTAGGAATTTGCACCATGGATAAATGCCCCCCAAATCCTCTGCATTCGCATGTGAATATAAAAATGTGACCCCCTCTGATACATCTGCTTGATTCAGCTCTGTAGTCGTTAAGGATCTCGCACTATCTTCTCCTCCTTGACCATTGTAGTGAATGTAAAAAGCTGGAATTCTCTTCCCCAAGTCTGTCTCCAGCCATATAACCTTATTTTCCTTCAGGTTTGTTGGTTTTGGTGGTTGAAACAGCAACGAACTGATTGTGTCTCCCATTGCGTATTAGTGTTTGCATTCAAGAACAGGAGCAGCTCAGTTGTATATCGACTCCAACAAACTTGAGTATTCTGATTGAATGCTGTGTATTGGCTCCTGCTTCGGTCTATCGTCTTGAATGAAACAGTAATGATTCGCAGCTCGAGATGGCGAATGGCCCAAGAGTGCAGGTAGAGGAAAAACGGGGACGAATGCGCAGCTATCTTCCGTTGAGCAGAACCCAGTACTCAGAAAGCGTAAAAGGCCGATGTGTATGGAAATGCACACCTTCGTACACGTATACACCTGTAATTTCTAAACCACGTTCAAACGCGGATTCGCGGCGAAAATTTCCAGAACCGATTCCGGCATGCTCGCTCTGCTTCTACATGTACACGTGCAAAATTATATCCGCACATGAATATTTGTATTGATAGGTGCACGAAGCGTTGAATGTGTTCCGTCACCACACCACACGCCGTTGGGAGTTTCAAACAGTCATCCTTTGATCACGGATACAAGAAAATGGGCGGCAATCTCTTGTCGGTCACAAAGGCTTCCGACAAGCGTTATCCGCCAAGAAATATCCGACAAGAATTATCTGACAAGCGTTAGCGGATACTGGAAAAACGACGCTCAAACCGAAAACCACTTTCACTCATATTGAAGCAGGCGCCACAGCAACATATGATAGGTTTGTCAGTCGAAAATAATTTTTGCCTACAGCATTCTAAAGTTGCTACTTTTTGTTGCTAGCAAGGGAATGAAATTTAAGAGGATTTTTAGCTCTGGAATTTCGATCTCTACGTTCTGAGTTCCTAGTTGATACTGCTACCAATTCTAATTCCCTGAGTGCCAATTCTAATTCCCTGAGTATATATTTCTATTGCACAATTATATTATAAGTAGCAAAGTTGATAAAGAACTTTGATTGGTGTGTGCGACATGTTCTCCCTTTCAAATTTATCCACAATCTCAGCAGCTTCAGCATCCAGATTGTCGCCTGCAGCCTCTAGTTTCCAACACAATTCCAACGCAACTCTTCCTTGTAAATGTGCCTCGTGAGGGTTATCCTTTGTGTCCAGACAAATGACGTGAATTGGAGAAAAATTCTCTGTTGGTTCTCTTATTTGCAAATCCTCCACAACGGCATCGTAAATTCGTTCTTCAAAGGCAATTACTACATCATGAGTGGAAACAAAGTCAGAAGGAGTATCTTGCCATCGTTGGGGTGCTTTCTTCACTGCAGCACCTCTTCGACAAAGATGCAGCACTCCATTTCGACTGAAAAACGCCTCGTCTTCCGCAGTCGCCGACAAGTTGTTGTACATTTCTTCATACGGAGTGCCGAACTTAAAAATCCGTGGTGCCATAGCCGAACGACCAGGCAATCTTGAATACCAATAAATGCGGGTAAGTTGATGAATCATCCATTCTCCATATCCCCCAGTGCTTGTAAAGCATATGCTTACCGAACCTGTGTTCCTGTTCCGTAGCTCTCCACTGTGAGTCCTGCAATTTAACAGAAAAAAGTGAACCAACATTTTAGCAATTGAAACAAAACATTTTTTCAAGGCTGACAGAAGCGAAAACCATACCAGCATTTCCAAGCACCAAATGGGCTTCCATGGAACGATTGATATTACTCGAACATACAACTCCATAGGACAGTTTCGACACAGGGCGATGGGCTTCTGGTGGGGGAATACCAGGTGGTGTGGAAGGTCGGGTCAGTTTCGAAGTATCAGCAGGCATTTTAACTTTCGCAATTTGTGGGTATGCTGCTACTGTGTTGGATGGAGTAATGTTCGCATATGAGGACTTGGATTCTTGAATCAGTTGTAGCTCATCACTCATCCTGGGTCTGGTTCACATGCAAATGCGTGCTTGAGTCAGATGAGTCGCAGACCACTTTTTCTTTTCACAAGTCATCTGTGCTAAGTATACTACATTTAATAAAGAGCGAGCCAGCAAGGCAAGAGAACCTGGTGTCGGATGACTCTACCATAATTCTTGCAGGAACTAAAATTCTGAGATGGAAACAGATGGACAAATAGTGAAAACTTATAGAGAAAATGCGAAAGTGCCGTAAATCATTTCGGTACCACAGGATTATATGTCAGTTGTCATAAGTATAAAACAACATACTTCTCTTTTGTTACTCCTGTTTCGAAGCTTCCCTTGTTTGCTCGTCGTATATTTGTCTACCATAGAAGCATGAGAATGGAAGATTGAGATTATTCTGGGAAGATATGATCACCCCATAATTCAACAACATCAACTCTAAACCATGGATGCACATCAACGATCGTCGAGAAGCTTTAACTCTTGCTCGTCTAGAGTCAGTTTTGGTCAGGTGAAAGTTCGAGAGTATCCTCGCGCTATCACTGACAACCCTGCCGTTTCGGATGGTCCCCCGATTGGAATCGGATGGGATTATGACACTGAGGCAGATTATCCCATCGACCAGTGGGAAGGCGATCGTATGTATTTCCGACGCAATCACACCGAACTGCTTGTCCCTCGAGATGAGAGACATGAAAGGCTAGTGGAAGCCGGCTGCTCGGAAAAAGAAATAGCAGGCTCTATCCGAAACGTGTTGAAGGTCAAGTACAATCGGCGTCAGACTGTGAACAATCTCAAAGCTGCTGCTGTGGAAGAGTTCATGGAGAAAACTTCACGCAAAGTAAAGAGTGCATTCTGCATTGGCAAGTCCAGGGCTACTGTCTTGGATTATGAACTAGCAACTCAGAATCGTTCTGTGGGCAGCACTGCAGCGTAGGATTTTCTGTCTTCATTTTTCCTTCATGATACTATGTCTTCATTTTCTCTCGGTCTGAGTTTTTAATATTGGATCGAAGGCATCAATTTTACCTCCAAGTTTTAAAACGTTTTGTTGCTACACTTTCATCCCAGTTGTTTTAGACTACAGTACTAGGGTGTCTTTCTTGGATTGGGTTCGACGTGTTCTCGAGCTAATTCTACGAAAATACAGTCATGGACCAAGTACTGTATGTAGCTCATAACCAGGAGCTCCGCGCCGGTGGGGTCGTCTACGACACAGTTGAGTATGTACACGCATACTACGACATTGCGAAGCTACGTCCGCCTAATTGGTTTTTTGGTTGCTTTGCGATTGGCTTCGCAGTCTAGCAACACCGTGAAATCATTCACTTTCCTTGATGACTGCTCTGGAACGAAAACGAGATCAAGCCGTCCAGCAATCATTGTCTAGGAATGCCGAAAGAAGATAGGTCTGACTGGGTGGCCGTGGCCCCTGAGTTTTCGTCTGTGGGGGACAAAATTAAACCGGTCACAACTGCCTATCAGTATTTCCAGAAGGATGTTAGCGAACAAGTCAAGGCGGAACTTGGAAAAGGTTTTAAAGTTTTTGAATTCGGAAGGGCTGTGAAAGAAAAATGGAATCAACTCGATGAGGAGAGGAGAGAACACTATGAGCAACTGTCAAGAATTGATAGGTCAAGATTCGCCCAGGAGTCTCATGCAGCTGATGTGGCTGCATTGGAAAGAAGAGAACGCCTTCAAAAGGAACGTGACATGCTTCTTCTGGACGATGAGGGCGGGAATAAGAGATCAACACGCAGGGGTAGGGCAAGGAAAGAACGGAAAAAGGCACGGAGAGAGAAGAAAGAGCAGAAAAAGCGCTCAAAACATGATAGTGGCAATGCTGATGATCAGGAATTTGTGGACGAAGAAGACGAAAGCAGTGATTCCTATTCGGCTGGCAGCGACGAGAGCTCATCGGATTCTTCCGGAGACAGCGATCGCCCTAGAAAGTCGAAAGTGACAAAGCCAAAGCGACAGCTGTCTGAAAAACAAATAGAATACAGAAGGAAGTTGAAAGAGGAGAAACAGAAGAAGGAGACGATCATTGCAGAGCGTCAGGAAGATGTTAGAAAAGAAAAAGCTAGTCAGGCAAAAAGGCGATTAGATTATCTCCTGAAGCAGAGCAATATTTTTTCTCATTTTGGCCAAGTGAAGCAAGACCAAGCGAAGTATGGATTGAAGACCGCTGCTCCTCGCAAGTCTGAAGACAGTACGAGCAACCGAAGAGAAACTGACGACGGCGACGACGAAGAACTCAAAGCAGCCGATGAGCACCAAGCGACCTTCTTAACTGCCCAACCTACGACACTTGGATTTGGAAAAATGAGACAATACCAATTAGAGGGTCTCAACTGGATGATCGGCTTGCAAGAAAATGGAGTGAATGGAATTCTGGCCGACGAGGTATGTAGTTTTTTTCTTTCAAGACGAAGTAGCTGCTGTCGCCTCACTGATTTTGCCGTTGCAGATGGGACTTGGGAAAACCCTTCAGTCAATATCAGTCTTGGTGTACATGCTAGAATATCAGCACAACACAGGCCCTCACTTGATTGTTGTTCCGAAGAGTACCCTTAGTAATTGGATGAATGAAATTGCTCGATGGGCCCCGACGTTGACAGCTGTGAAGTTTCATGGTGATAAAGCTGGTCGAGAAGAGCTTGCCCAGAATGTGTTGTGTCCCGGTCAACGTGATGAAGACCGTTCGTGGAATGTGTGTGTTACAACATACGAAGTTTGCAACATTGACCGGAACGTTCTGAGTAAATTTGCTTGGTCGTATCTCATCATTGATGAGGCCCACAGACTGAAAAACGAAGCATCGACGTTTTCAAAAACAATAAGATCCTTTGAAACTCGCTATCGCCTCTTGCTGACAGGGTACGAAAGAAAAGCGACATATGCCACTGAAACGCATTGACAACCACGCACATGAATCTTACTCTGGTTTTTCTTCCACCTTCCAACTGAACAGAACCCCTCTTCAGAATTCACTCCATGAACTATGGGCATTGCTAAATTTTCTTGTGCCAGATGTTTTTGCTAGCGCAGAGCAGTTTGACGAATGGTTTAATCTTGACATTGAAGACAACGACGAGAAGAACAAGCTTATTTCACAATTACACAAAATTCTCCGACCATTTATGCTCCGACGTCTGAAAAAGGAGGTCGAAAAAAGTCTTCCACCAAAACACGAGACAATCTTGTTTACGGGGATGAGTGCGATGCAGAAGAAGTTGTATAGGGATATTCTGATCCGGGACATTGATGCAGTTCAAGGGACTTCTGGGAATCGCACTGCGATATTAAATATTGTCATGCAGCTCCGAAAATGTGCTGGGCACCCATACCTTTTCCCAGGGGTGGAAGATCGAACACTTCCTCCTCTTGGTGAACACTTGGTGGAAAATTGTGGTAAAATGGTTCTACTGGATAAACTCTTGAAGAGGCTGAAAGAAACTGGTCACCGGGTTCTGCTCTTTACTCAGATGACACGTATCCTTGATATCATGGAAGATTATCTTGTCATGCGTCGCTTCAAGTATTGCCGGATTGATGGAAATACCACATATGAAGTTCGTGAGGACTATATTGACGCATTCAATGCCCCAGACTCAGAAAAATTCATCTTTCTTCTATCAACTCGTGCTGGGGGTCTAGGGATTAATCTTCAGACAGCCGATGTTGTCATTCTGTATGATTCTGATTGGAATCCCCAGGCGGATCTACAAGCTCAAGATCGTGCTCATCGCATCGGTCAGAAACGAGAAGTTCAGGTTTTCAGATTTGTTACTGAGCACACTGTTGAAGAAAAGATAGTCGAGCGGGCTCAACAAAAGTTGAAACTTGATGCTATGGTTGTTCAGCAAGGGAGACTAAAAGAAAAGGATAAGCTGTCTCGTGACGAGCTACTCGAAGCTGTTCGATTCGGTGCTGACAAAATTTTCAAGAGCAAGGACTCTTCCATCACCGATGAAGACATTGACATGATCATTAATGCCGGCAAACGCAAGACCCAAGAGCTCAACGAGAAGCTGAAGACTGCTGAAAAGGGCGATCTCCTGGATTTCAAGCTGGACGGAAACTCAAATTTGCAGACCTTTGAAGGTGTGGACTATTCAAGCAATGTGCTGGCACAGGCAAAGAAAGATGCCGAACTACTGAACATTATCGACATGGGAAAGCGCGAACGTCGTACTGCGAATTACAACGAGAACAAGCTATACCAACAACAGATGGCTGCAATGCAAGGCAAAAAGGTGAAGGAACGCAAAAAGAAGGTGATTAAATTGCCCAAAGCCTTGCGCTTGCCCCGGATGGAAGAGTGGCAAATGTATAGGCGTGATCGATTGATAGCAATCCAAGAAGAAGAAGAGGCTAAGTTTCGCAGTCTGCCGGAAGAGACTCAGAAGCTTGCTGGTATGAGTAAGAAGGCGCAAGAAGCGCTGCAAGCAACAGAAACGGCAGCGCCAAGCACCGACGATGGCAAGACAGAAAACGTAGAAAGCGCCAAACCAACTGGTCCAATTGAACTTCCTCCTCTACTTGATGACGACACTCAGGCTGAGAAAGAAGCTCTTCTGAAGGAGGGTTTTGCAACCTGGAACCGTTCTCACTACTCTGCTTTTGTGAAGGCGAGTGGAAGGCATGGTCGATCGAATCTTGCCCAGATCGCATTGGAAGTGGGTAAACCGGAGGACGATACTAAAAAGTATGCCGAAGCATTCTGGGGAGATCTTGGGAAAGAACGGTTTTCAGAACATGAATACGACCGCGTCGTGAAGCTTATTGAGAAGGGGGAGAAAAAGATTACTGAAATTGCCAGTCTTGAGAGATGCACAAGGGTATTGATTTCACTTTTCGAGAATCCTTGGGAGGAACTTGAATTCCAATACGTGACTACTAAAGACAAGCTCTTTTCGCAGGATAACGATCGTCATTTGCTGTGTTGGGCACATAAGTTCGGATACGGACAATGGGGGGCAGTGAAGATGGCAATAAGGCGCAGCGCAAAATTTCGGTTCGATTATTTTCTGCGTAGTTTACCAATGGACGCGCTGGGGAGGCGCTGCGAACATTTGATGAGAGCAGCGGAGAAAGAGGTTGAACAGCTTGAGAGGAAAGCGCGCGAGGAAGCTGGATTGCCAGTAGAAGCAGAAGAAGGAACCACACTTCCTCCTATTCAGCTGCCTTCATACAAGGAGATGCAGCGCACACTTCGCTCGAGGAAGCGACAAGAAACGGAGACCGAAAAGAAAAATCTTGAACAGAAGGTCGAAGAGATAGAAGCTGAAATAAAGCGCACTCAGGAGCGCCTGAAACAAATGAACAACAAAGGGGCGACGGATGAATTAAAGGAAAATCGGCCTGCTAGTCCTTCAAAGAAACGACCTCGGCAATCGGATGATAGGCTTGAGGCGGAAAATGAAGATGACAGTTCAAGAGCAGATGGCACCAATGGTGCTGTAGGTCCAGATGGTGATTTTGTCGAATTCCCTGAGTATAGCGGGGCTGAAGCACCAAAAGATCCAAAAAAGGCGTTCACCCACTTCTGCGTCGCCACAAGGAAAGAAGTCAAGGCTGCGCTTGGTCCTACAGAGCGCAAGAACAAGGTATGTAATAAGCCGCAGGGGGTCAGAAGCAGCTGTCGCTGCTTTTGAATCTCACAATATGTCTCTCGTTACAGGAAAAAATCAATGGAATCCTTCGAGAGAAATGGCTCGACTTGGCTGACACTGAGAAAGAAACATGGCGACTGTGGGCATCCTGGGACAAGAAAAGATACAATCGTGATATGAAGATCTACGAAAGCCTCAGTAAGTCTTCCAATGGAAAGTCGAATGGAGGAAAAGCTGAGCACTATATTGAACAGGGATCGACACAAATAGCACATATTCCAAAGAAGAAAGCATCATCGCTTCACGTTCCGAAAAAGAAGAGGAAAGTGTCTTTGTAAGAGTGTATGGTCCCAATAGTCTGTGTTTTTCCAAGCCTTCATGTGCTACTAGCTACCAAATTTTTAACACCATAGAACACTTCAATACTGTATTTCAATTTATCGGTTCCATGTTTTCCTTGCAAGCTGTACTAGAGCTTTGATGCCCTTCAACCAATCCTTGTTATCTCTCCATTCATTGCTTACCAGATCAGTCAGAATAGACTGGACAGAAGCAAACTCGTACGTAGTAAAGAACTCTGTCATCTGAAGAACTTTGCTGGTGATATCCGGAGATATATCACCAAGAGCCAATCTCTTGAGTAGTACCGCGACTCCCTTTTCTGATTCGTTCAGCAAACGTTTGTCACCACCTCCCAAGGAACATGCTTTCAACGCATCAATAACGCCAAGAAAGCACTCTTTGATCGGTTGCAACTCAGGAGATAGCTCAGGGATCCGATTGGGGTCCAACGTTCCAGAAATAGGTGCTCTCGCAGGACGTGCGGCGACGGAAGCAATTCCTGAGCGTGCGCCTCCATACGGATTGCTGAATGCGGAAAAAGGAAAGGTGAGAGTGCTCTTCCTTTCGTTAGGTAAGAAAAAATGGGATGATGGAAGCTTACCTTGTGCCCACATTTCCGTACTGGCTTGCAAGCTCTGGGTGAGACGCTGAAGTGACAAAGCCATCTCCATACTTTGACACTAGTTTGTTTGGTCTACCCGTAGAAGACGATGCCTGTTGACGCGGGGCCTGCTGCTGCTCTACAGGAGCAGCCGGGGCTGGCATTGGTGCCAGCACAGGGGCAGCTTGTGGTCTATCCCATGTCACCTCCCCAGTTGTTTGATTCGCGTAGTATGTTTGTCCACTAGATGGATCCTGCAACGCGATCCAGCCTGCTGGAAGTTCCCCTGATGTATTCTGGAAAAAAGCAAAAATAGTTGTAGATTCAACTACAAAACAATTAGCAAAACGAGTAGTGTACGTACGGATTGTGGTGTCAGTCCAGCAGCGGGAACAGGAGCAGCGTTTTGCTGTGCGTACGAGTGTTGCGAATATCCATTGGACGTTTGCGAGTAAGCACTACTTGATTGATTGGATGTCTGGCTCCTGTACTGCTTTGTGTTGACTTGCTTCGCAGGTTGCACGCGAGATTTCTTCACATCAGCCAAAGCAAATGGAAATTCTGGGGCCACTCCACCCATGGCGGCCAAACAACTTGCGCTGGCCTTGCTCCGATACAGACGATCGCGCAAGATCTTGCCTTCTTCCGACAACCCCTTGCTGTATTTTGCAGCAGTTGCAAATAGTCCTTGTTCCGCAAGCTTGGAAGCATATTTTGAAAACAGTTCGGCGTCCTCTGCCTCCAACGCAGTCGAAGGCCCGACAGCCTTGAGAAAAACAGAAACCTTAACAACATATTCGTGTAGCGCGGCAAGATCCATTGATCCCTTTTCCTAGTAACAAATTTACGTGCTGGTGAGCCAACACTGTTGTTCGGGATGCAAAACTGAATGCTTAGAAAGACATACCTTGTTCACTGATTCCAGCTGCTGCCTCCAGAACTTTCCCGCTCGTCCCAGATTCATGGAACACATGAAACAAAGAGATGCATTTCGATCGTCTCCAGCTTGCTCCAAAATATCACCCAATTCCACACACAGAGCTGGAAACTCTTCTGCCGTTCCATAGGTCGCCAGAATGGCCAAGGTTTCTTTCCAGTCGCTTGGCTTCGAGTTTTGGACGAGATCTTTCAACGCGTTCTGAGTGACGGCGCTGACCAAAGGCAAATAGGATTTCTTTCCCGATTGTGCTTCAAAGTATCGCTCTTGTGTCTTCTGCCACAGCTCCACTCCTCCGCACGAAGCCAAGAGCAAGGCATCCGCCAGATTTCCCGTCCGAAAACAGCATTCTACTGCCGCTTCAAAGTTTCCTACCATCAACGCTTTCTTAACCATTTCTTCGGTCCCTGCAGTCATGCCACCGCTCTTTCCGTTCATGGACAACTTCTCGACACCATCCGTTGCCTCGTCCACAGTGTACGAATTCGCCTTTTCAGCAATCTTCTCTGGATCGAAACCAAGCATCCCCAGAAGTTGGTGTCTGGCATTGGGGTCAAAAATAATTTGCATAAAGGACCATAGTTGCGCCTCTCCGATATCCGCCGTATTTGTGGCTCGTTCGTGACAATAGGCTACCACGTCTGTGGACTCCAAGATTGCTTCGAAATCCCTTGACAATCTGGCGAGTTCGGGCTGCTCGACAAAGGTTTTCATGCGAATATACCGATCCGTGGAAACGCAGGAGACGACAGCTCCGCCAAATCCACACGACACGCTGCTACTGGGACGCATCCACTTGGGTGGCCGTCCGGATTGCGATGATAGACCCAAAATGGAATGGGCTTGTACTTTTCGATCCAAGGAACACGTCAACGCGACTCCTCGTTTGATGGGTGACCATTGCACATCGTACCTCCTTTGTTGATTGGAAGCTAGACCACCGCCAGCAAACATTTCTTGGCTGCTGGAAGCAGCAGCGGCAGCGGCCTCTGCTGCTTGCTTTGCCTCATCATCATTTGGAACGTCTGCGATTGGTTGCAGTTGAAACAGATCCCATAATATAGTTCGATTGTCTTTGCCGCAACTGCAAAACATTTTTGGGAAGCATGTGAGATTCGAAACATATGTATGTGACACTATCGAGGAGAAACCGAGCGCGTTGAAACTTACGACAGCAGCAAATGTTCATCATGAGGACACCATCCCATACTGAGGATTCCTTTGGCATGTCCAGCCAAAGTCGCGAGGGGCATACTGGTCGACGATCGAAGGTCCCACAATTTGATCACAGGGTTGCGGTCATCGGCCGACGCCGTGAGTAGGTGCAAACCTTCCGATGGATTCCATTCGACATCGGCCACAGCTTGCCCCGCCGCTTCGCAGCGCAATTCGCACCACGCCTTTTTGGTTTTCAAATCCCACACAGCAACCGTTCCATCGGCAGAGGCACTTGCCACAATGTGTGCCACTTGGGTATTCCATGCCAAGGACGTAATTTGTGCCGTCTGATGACTACCTTCGCAGGGCATGTAAATGTTGTCGTGTTCCTTGAGATCGACGATGAAGACTCTTCCGTCGCTTCCGCCAGATGCGAGTTGTGTGGGATTGAGTGGATTGAATTTCAATGCCTTAACAGGGCCCGAAGCATGTTTTTGGAACGATGTGATCAGAGAGGGTTTCTTGTGGATTATGTTTTCTGGATTCCATATATGAACGACACCATTCTCCATCCCTCCTGCCAACAATCCCATGGGATAGAGATCACCGAGTGTTGCAGGGGACCAACTGACACTCGAAAAGCGACTTTCCGTCTTGACTGAGCCCAGAAGGGTTGGCGATTTGCCGCCTCCTGACATATTCAAGTCGTACAGATCCAAGCTACTTCCTGTATCTTCAAATCCAATTCCACCAGAATCCTACGACAAGAAGACATATAAAATGAAATGAAATGAAAAAAGAAGAAAAAAGAAACGAAATGAGACAACATGGGACGACTGATGTTAAGTCGTCGTCAAAGAAAGACTCACCTTTGTGCCCAAGGCAATGACGTCGGCACATCGTTGGATGGGGCTCCACGCTGTGGTAGCACTCTTGTCGTCCAACTGCGTTATCTTGACCATTGTGTCTGTCTTTTGGAATCCGCAAAGCTATCGAACCTAGCAGCAGCAGCTGTTTCACTGTCACAAGATGACTGCAATAGGCTGCAGCAGAGTTGGGTTTCTTGCCGTCGGCTTTTCTCGTTTGACCGCCGGGTTGGAATAATTCTTGCTACGTGATTCTAACGTAAACTAGCCAGCATTAGTTGGGGTGTGGCCAAAGGGGGCTGATGTGGGGTCCCCCCCTCCAGCGCGCGTGCAAGGAGAATATGCATTTCAAAATTGAAACAACCTCCACAATTTAAAATTTCTGTTCCTTTCTCATCAGAAACAATTCTTGGAACAAGCAGTAGTACTAGAGATATGTATTCAAAGTGCCGATATCATATCTTGAGTACCCCAACAGATCAGGGGTAAACGGAAGAGTTTGCGTTACTGGAGCAATAAGACAAGAGGTTGAAGGAAGAGAAGGAAACTGAATTGAATTAAGAATCTCCTGATGTTAATTCTGTGAGCAACACCTGGTCTGCTCGAATGCTACCGTCCTAGTAAGCTTTAGAAAACTTGGTGTCAATACTCTTGCTTAAAAAGTGTCGGGATAGTTTCTAGAAGATCATTGGATTGATTTCACTGCTGCGGTGGTCATCGCAAGTATATGGGTGTTCTGGATCAAAGTCCACAGTTGTTGGGGAAATCAGCTCTCTCAATCCTTGCCAAGTCTGTTTGAACATCAAATCTTGCAAAAGCCAATCGTTGGAAAACTCACTTTATCGACTGGCTTCGCTATCGAAAGCTATATTCTGTTGGATCTACACCATCCCACTATCATCTTTTATCATTGTCTTTCCATCAAATCTTGGTTGAGAGGTTGGGGCCTCCGAGTGGGCACGTTCTCCCTACGTCCCTCCCCTCCACTGTATTCTCAATTCTGGCATGTGTGTCAAGAATACTTATGCCCAATCCTGATCAGACTTGATTCTATCTAGTCGATTGAGTCGGATTTGTTCCCTGTCCTTTTTGGACTCACTTTTCTGTCGTCTTTCTTTCGATTTTTTTCTTCATCCCGTCGACGTTTTTCTTTCTCACAACTCTTCGAATTTAATAAGTAACAATCGGAAGCACCATGGAGGCCTCTGAATCCACAATCACGACTACTGACCATCGTCCATTGCCAAAATGGTATCCCATATGGAATGGAAAACCATGGTACAATGGAAATCCTGAGGTATGCATGTATACCAGTGTCCTGACATGGTGCAATGGACTTGCTTCTCTTATTTATGCTCAAACTCTGAATGATCTATTTCTTCGTTCTCTTCTTTGTATTCTATCAGGCACTCGCGTGGCTCTTGGATGGCGTAGGGCGGAACATTTCATTTGTGGGTGCGGGTGCATTCTTGGGTACGGCCTTGTTGCGAGTGGCCAAGGAAAGTTTGGGATGTCCTACGGAAGCTCTCGAAGATGGAGGACCCATTCCAGAATGCCAGGGACGGGTATTGGGCATCAAACCGTCGTCTCTACTCACGACCTACACAATGCTTGTTGGTGTGACGTCGGCGGCACTGTTGCCATTGATGGGTGCCATCGTGGATTATACGAGACATCGACTGTTGTTTGGACGAATCACGTCCGCTCTCTTTTGCATATCCATCTTTCCCCTCATTTTTCTCAACGAAAATAATTTCACGGCCATGGCCATTGTGCAAGTTGTTTCCTCCTTTATTGGTTGGGCACAAACGGAATTGACTCATTCGTACCTGCCAGAATTGACTGATGATGAGATGGTGCTTAATGAATACACCAAGACATACACCATGGCCTTCTTTTCCTCTGCGGTCGTCTATTTGATCGTTGTGATTGGTTCTGTCACGCTGGCTGGGCATGGGGATGATGATTTACTCACATCCCAAGTAGGAATGGTGCTTTCCTTTGGCATTAATATTGTGCTCCTCCCCACTGCATGGGGAAGGTTGTTTGAAAAACGAGAGAGGAAACACAAACTCCCCGAAGGCGGCAAGCTCTGGTCCGCTGGATTTGTGCAACTCTACCGTACTGGCCGGCACATTGCCACAAATTACCGGGCACTGAAATGGTTCTACTTGGCAGTGGCCATGTCCGACTCGGGAGTCCAAGCATTGGCCACGATTGCTGTAACCTACATGACGGACCAGCTGCAGTTCACAGCCAGGGAGAATGGTGTGGCGATTGTTATCATTTTGATCGGTTGTGTACCGGGTGCCGTACTTTCGAGCTACGTGACCAGGAAACTTGATCCCATCAAAAGCTCAATTGGCTCATTGGCGTTGCTAATTGTGGCGATCACTTTGGTCGCAATCCTTCTGGTTGGTCCAGGTCACTTTATTGAAACCTATGTGTTATGCTTTTTCTTGGGTGTTGGAAGTGGATGGAAATGGACCAATGATAGATTGCTGGCGGCCACCGTCATTCCAGAAGGCCAAGACGCGGAACTGATGGGATTTTTTTTGTTCAGCGGACAGTGTCTCTCTTGGATCCCTCCCCTCGTGTATACAGCAATCAATGAAGCGGGAGTGTCGCAGCGGGTCGGAATAGCATCCCTGAATGTCTATCTGTTACTTTCTGTCTTTTGTTTTCTTTGCATGGGTGGGTACCAACGTGCGAGGGAAGAAGTGGGGAGAAGTTCTGCCTCTGAGAATGACGAAGATTTGACAGAAGCTTCCAAATCAGAATTGGATGGAACCGAAATTACCAGCAGCTAACCAGGGGCAGAAGACGATTCAAAGATATGAAAAGCGAAGATATGAATGAACGAACGAAAATGATAGAGGTCCACTCGTGCAGTCTCGCTCTTCTATTGAAACGAAAAAGGCTATGAAAACCAATTGAATTGAGTTTAGCGGCGACATTGATTATACAATGCTATATGGGGACAAAGAGGATCCATCAGAATCTGGAAATGCAATTTCATATTTCTGAATGTATGTATAAAATTCTGAGTAATGTACCTATTATTCTCAATCGATACCGTAATATGAAACAATTCTCCTCTGCGAAGCATGAATATTCTTACAATCGGAACGGAGAGACATACTATCTTCAACGATTAAGATAGTGATTCAAGCATCTCTCTTTCTCCCGCCACAACAGTTTCGCGGATGCTACTGATTGAAAGGGGTTTGTTGGGTATTTTTCCTTTTTGGCGGTTGGTAGCAAATTCTTGAAGTCTTGTAGAGCAAAGAATACTTTGATGCTTCCTTTCGTTCGTCGGCCAGATGACAGTTCTCGGATTCAGATCTCTTAGAAGTCGTTGCCAAGTTGCTTCCCAGCCCGAGAGCTTGAAGGTCAACCTTCGGCGGCACGATGCCTGATTTTCGTCCGGACGCCTGAGCATATTTTTCACGTGGAACCTTGGATATCGACAAGGGAGTTGTACTTGTCTCAAAACCAAAATCAACTTCTTCAATGTACTCCATCGCAAAATTAGGTTCCTGGCTATCGCTCATGGAGTTCTCGCCCGACAGCGTTTCACAATCAATGGTCGAAGTCGTTGCTACGCTCCCAATACATTTCTCATCAGCTCCTCCAGCCGTCTTATATTTCTTCAAAAGTTCCTGTAGCTGTCTGTCCACCTCGGCTATTGCTTCGCTCGTTTTCGCGAGTTGAAATTGACGAACGCTCTTTCCCCTCCATTCTTCAATCGATTGATTCATTGGCGGAGCCTTGACCTTGATGTCAGCAGGGTTGGAATCACCTCTTGATCTACTTTTGATAGGAGTTTCATCGGGAGAAGAGTTATGCATAGGATCAGAATTCTTGAATGCATCAGGCCCGCCTTTGTCAGCATTTGTGTTTTTCTCATTTTGACTGAACTTTACAGTTTCAGTCGAGAGAAAGCGCTCTACCTCACCAAGTGCAACTTCGATTGCACCATCACCACAAATGCTCAAGTGAACATTGTGAATAGTTTGCATCATTCGAATTTATTCTATCTCTCAATAGAAATGAGAATAGTGCAAAGAGTTGCATGATTTCGTGTTTGTTTTTGCTCTCGGAGGGAGATGCTCGCCATTCTCGCC
The DNA here is from genome assembly GCA_019693525.1 of Cylindrotheca fusiformis. Lineage (NCBI taxonomy): Eukaryota > Bacillariophyta > Bacillariophyceae > Bacillariales > Bacillariaceae > Cylindrotheca > Cylindrotheca fusiformis. The sequence continues at coordinate 21,175 of JAAMXS010000727.1, read as the reverse complement.
GAAGGACTGGCTGGCTCGATTGGCTGGCTCACGGCGAACAGGCTCTCATTTCTTCCCGTCTACCCTTCGTCAAACAGGTTATTAGCCAAAAGAAAAATGAAACATCACTTGGGCATCCATTCCATATTTCTTATAATAAGAAGGGAGTATTGCCACAGAAGTCTGTCGCCGTTCACACAAAGCATCAACAAGTGAAAAACTCTTGAACTTTCAACTGAAGAAATCAGAGCATCATACATATAGAGCAAATAATCGTGAAAAATGAAAACCGGAACAGCACTGGACGATGCTCCATCTGATGCCAAGACGACCAACATTTTAGAAGCCAAACCTCTTGACAAGTCGAATGCAGTCAGTGCAAACCCACATATTCCATCTGTCTCGGCGTCCGCGGTCCTTGGTGAGAGTGAAACTTTGCCAGAATCGACACCAAAATGCCGGGGTGTGGATTTCAATTCTTTATCCCCTGACAACATGCTTTCTAGCATTATGGAATCGTTTAAGACCACCGGGTTCCAAGCCACAAACCTAGCTTTGGCAGTTGATAGAATTAACGAAATGCGAAAATGGAGATTAAGCGATGTCGAATGGAAAGAAGGGGACGACCCAGCTCTAAAACCAAAAGAAGTGCGCGAGCGAATTAGGGCTCGCATCTTTCTTTCGTACACCTCAAATCAGATCTCTTCAGGGCAGAGGGAAGTGCTGCGGTTTCTCATCCAGCACAAAATGGTGGATTGCATTGTCACCACTGCGGGGGGGATCGAAGAAGATATCATGAAATGTTTTCAGCCGACTTTCATGGGAGACTTCAAACTGAATGGCCGGGAGCTTCGCAAGAAAGGAATCAATAGAATCGGAAACCTTCTAGTTCCAAACAAGAATTACTGCGAGTTCGAAGATTGGGTCACCCCCCTCATTGTGAAAATGCACGAGGAGCAAGATGCAAAGTGGACCGAATGGGCGAAGAGAATGAGTTCCCGTGACAACGATGATGCTCCACTCCCTGAAAAATTTGTTTGGACACCATCTAAGGTTATTTGTCGTTTGGGGAAAGAGATCAACAACGAAGACAGCGTACTTTATTGGGCCGCAACGAATGATATACCAGTATTATGTCCTGCCCTCACAGATGGGAGTGTTGGAGATATGCTGTATTTTCACAGCTATAAGAGGCCAGGTTTTGTCTTGGACATCAATGAGGATATCCGAAAGATCAACGATTTAGCTGTTCGAAGCCATGCAACTGGCCAGATCATTCTTGGGGGCGGTCTTGTCAAACATCACACATGCAATGCCAACTTGATGCGCAATGGTGCCGATTACTCAGTTTTTGTGAACACTGGAGCAGAATTCGACGGCAGTGACAGTGGAGCTTCTCCGGACGAAGCAGTGAGTTGGGGGAAGATCCGAATCACTGCCGAACCTGTGAAAGTCACGATGGATGCCACGATTGCTTTCCCCCTCATTGTAAGTCAAACGTTCGCGAAGGATGTAGAACAATGGAAAGAGTCCACGAAAGATACTGTGTGCTTCATCGACGATCTGGAGTAAACAATCTCGCAAGGATGTGGGTACTATTGAGATAGAATATATCAGCCCCCTCTAAAATTATAAACTATATACCTCCGTTGAACATGTAAGTCTACGGATCATAGTAACACTGTGTACAACATGTACAGGTAAGCTTGTCACAGTCTGCAGTGAATTCCTTTATCGGATGTAAGCACAAGGCATCAATACCCCCCGTAAGGTCATTGCCATGCAGTGTCAAGGTTTCCAGCAGATTGAAATGTATGAATACATTGTTGATTTCCCCACTCAACTCATTGTTGTTCAATCGTATTTCTTTTATTCTCGAATTCGAGGCAACTGGATTCCCGGAAAGACTGGAGGACGGGGGAGAACCAACAATATTGCCAGTGAACTCGTTGTTGGACAGATCCAAAGATACCAGTGTCGACGAAGCAAAAAGGTTGTCTGGAAAAGGTCCACTTAGATGATTGGAACGGAGTTCTAATTGCTTCAAGTTTGGTAAAGCAGTCAGGCACTCGGGGATTTCACCTGATAACAAGTTTCTATTGAGAATGAATACTTCCAACTCTGTCAGCAAGCATAGTTCTTCTGGCAGCGTCCCACCGATCTTGACACGCACTATGAACAAGACAGAAAGATTAAGCGAAGAAGGAACATAGATCAAGTCGTAGCGTCATCCAGAAATCAGTCCTTACCTGCCTTAATGTTGGTCACTGCGTTTGCTTCATTGCACGACACGACACCCTGCCATTTGCATTCATCGGCTTCGAAATCTTTCCAACCCATATTGAATAGCCAAAGGTCATCTCCTCGTGTCCCGTAGTAGAATACCATGAGGACGTATCGTTGGACCATCCTGTATTCTTCGTCGGGCGTCAATTGGGCAAGCCACCGTCCATGAAAGCCGTCCACGTACTGTTGGTATATCAATTGAAATGCCTTCCCCTGTGGGGTATCCAAATCGAGGAGCAACTCTGGATTGCTCACCTTCTTACTGATGACAGCGTATGCTTCGCTGGCTAGAATGGCGTCAATGTCTCGCGGCGTTGGAGCTGCCGATGGACCAACAGGCTGGGGTGTGGGCGGCTTGGTAGGATACCTTATGGTAGGCCGATTTGTCGGGCCAGAAACGGGAGGGGGAGTGAGACTTGGAGAAGGAATTAGTGTTGTTGGGGAAGGCATCGTCGGAGAGGACGGTGCTCCCGGAGCAGTTGTTGGAGGGTCCGAGCTTTCGCCGTCTACAGCTTGTTCCGACGAGGCTCTCGCTTGTTCCTCTGGATGGAATAGGATAAAGTAGGCGATTGCGGCTCCCCCAGCAATCACCACAATTGAAACAAGAACAAAGCACAGTAACAATCTTCGTTGTCGAGTGGCCATGGGGGAAGATCTCGAAGAGCGCACCGGATACTTTGCATATGGACCTCCTCGTCCCTGCCGTATGGTTCTGGGAAATGAATGCTCCCCAAGGATTGTTTCGTCATCATCGTAGCGATCCAAGTCATCTCCCGACAGCACTGTTGTAGAACGGGATTTGCCTTCATCCTCCTCGGTCGGGGAGCGTTGGTTTTGGGTGCCCAGCGGGTTGCCACCGTTTTTGGAGCCATCAAGGACGCAGCAGCTGGGAAAGACACTCTCCTCAGTGTCCGGTTCATACCTTTGTTGTTGAAAGGAGTCTTGTTGTTGATTAACAGGAATAGCAACTACCTCCTGCGATGGTAGTTGTTCTTCTTGCTCTTCTTCCAGCAGCAGCTGCTTGTTCTCACAGAATCCCAAGCCCGACAACCAAGCATCGTCATCCTTCTTTTTAGGGTTCTCGTTGCTGGAATGAGATGGCATTGTGATAGGAACGAAATGAGAATCGTTGAATGGAGTAGGTTCCTGGCGTTTGGTAAGAGATGGCGACGTGAATTGTTGGTCTTCCGATGCTGCTCGACTACTGCTGCTCGTACTTCTACTACGTTCCGGACGTTTGGGAGATGGAGTCGCTAGCTTTTGCTCCTCGAAGAAGGAAGCTGTAGGTTCGGAACGTTGGGAAGAAGAAGACAGTCTGAGATGTTCTGGGCTCTCACTTGGAGAAGCTGGGATCTGATGTCTGTTTTGTCGTTGACGGTGTGACTTGGTCCATTTAGAGGGAAGACTTTTGACTCTCTTGGTCGCGAGTGCTGCTGCAGCGGCATGTTGCCTGTAAATGTGATCGTTCGTGGCATCTCTTGTGTAGACGGTGATTCGGCTGGAGGGACTTGCAGGGAGATCATGTTCCAGAAGATCATCATCGAACGCATGTGGATCTAAACGATCGTTCCTAGTCGATTGATCAAAACTATCCGTCGTCTTTTGCTCCAACGAATAATCGTCTAGGTTGGATTCTCCAAAAGTAGAGGGAACGCTGAAGAACGAAGCCACCATCTCGTCTTCATCGTTCCGAGAATTCAGCGGACGCTCACAAAAGGTCTTCGTAAAGTCGCAGTGAAATGTATTCATTGTGGATTGCACCCCGTCGTTTTTGTGTGTGGTAAACGAAGCTTCAATCTCTCCAAACACACCCAATGATCGATCTGGCACCTCTGTTGTCTGTTCCTCAAGGAATCTAGTGAACAAAATTTCCCAACGGCGCCATCCTTGGGTTAGACAGCTGTAAGAATACGAATGAGGAACAGTATGTGGTGCCAATTTTTCCTAAGTGATTGGCTGTTTCCGAACGGCAGACGCGCGCCAAATACGATATAGGGCCTTCGGAAACGAAGAGGAAGAATGCATTGGTTCGGCACGTGCATAGGCACGCACGAAAGCGCGCGAAGACTTGGATTCCAAGGGATTCGAAAATGCTGGAACGTTGGGCCCAATACGGTATCGTACTTACGCCAGACACGTGTGAAATGGGGTTCGAATTTTATTTTCGTCCTGGACATTTTACGTAGGGAAATGCTGGTACAAAACAGGTTTGAAGGAAGCCAGCCGCGCATGTGGGACAGGGCCAATAGGACTGTCTTGATGCGACCGTTCTTCTGACCATCCGGACGAAGGGAATGAAAGTACGCAACTTTACGTGGGAATAGACACTCCGACAAACGACCTAGTCGCCCTCAGTGCTTCATGTGCCAGATGTGACGAGGGGGGCTTCACTCGTGATTACGATGGTTTCGCCACTTCGTAAAAGTACATAGTTTCCAACACGGCTTCCTTCAAAAGACTCATACAGCACACAGCTGAATCCCTCCTTTCGTACCAAAGTGCTTTCTTAGATTCGTTGCATTGATCACTAGTCTAGAGTGACCGAGGACTGGGAAAGCCTGAAGTTGAAAGCGGAAAACAGAATCAACTTTGGTCAGTCCTGCATTTTCCAGTAGAAACTTTGCTGCGGAAACAAATTGGAAGAAGGTCCATTCAAGAGCCATGGAAGATGCTGATGTCTCCGGAGAGGTTCCCTTCACTCCCGTCCGATCGAGCAGTGACACCAGTGGCATAACGAGCAATGCATCTGTGGCAAACGACGCCAGCGTTGTTTCTGGAGTGGCATCGACCCAAGTTCCTCCGTCACCGCAGCGATCCTATCAAACGTCCGCTACCAGTTCTCCGTCGTCAGTGAACAGGTCAGTCACAAACTCGAGTCCGGTACCCGCAACAAGGACACCGGTTCAAAGGACGCCTGCTAGTGTTCCACCAATGCAACCAGACCTGCAAACCCCCCTGTTTGGAGGAGTGGAAGTCGGTGACCTGCTGGGGGATTACTCCGAGCAGCAGCAGCCGCAGGCGCACCACTATGCTCCTCAGACGAGACACACGGAGCCTCGTGTCTTGTATGACTCGGACGATGAAGATACGGACCCGACATCATCTCTAACAGCTACTGGGAGCGAACATCCTGCCTATACCCGACACGATGCCACATCGACCTTTGGAAAAGTGGTTCAACCGTTTAAAGTGAGTATTGATTTTGAGAGTTCTGAAACCCATTTGATTCTTGGCGACATGGTCCATTGGGTCTAACACGTTATCCCATATCGTGCAGCACCGAGTGATAAACTCTCCAAAGCGAGCGGACTCGACGGATGATGAGGGAGAAGATAACATTCCATCTGGTGCCATCATTTTCGGGTATTTGCAGAAACAAGGACGGAATGGAAAATGGCAGACGCGATGGTTTGAAAGCGATGGTGAAAGTTTGGCGTATTTCAAATCAAGTAAACGTACAAAACTCCTTGCGACTCTGGACTTGACCAAGGTTGGAATGATCAGAATCAACAGTCAAGACAGCAAAGGCTGCAGCTTTACGATTAACATCTCGCAACGTCCCTACCATCTGAGAGCGGATTCTAAGGAGTCTTGCAAAGACTGGGTGATAACTCTTAACAGAATCAAGGAGGCACGCTTACAGCAAGGGAATGTAAAACTCGTAAACTCCCAACCCCCTGATCTGTTGGACGATAACTCGGTCGCGCCTAGAGTAGTTGTGGTGTCTGGTCGACAGAGGACACACGCAGTCGATGATGAAGATATGGTCAACTGGGAAGATACTAACTGGAACGATAATCCTGCCAACGACGACACGGAGTTGCAAAATGCTTCTTCGGCCAAGTGGCAAAAGTCAAAGAGCAAGCTCGCAAAGCTTGCTAGCAAGGTCTTGCGATGGGCCAGAAGCATACGCCAGTACAACTGTAATGATATTGAAAATCAAGTCTATCTGGACCACCATGTTCATCCCCCGGGTCACGACTACTCACGACATGTAAGTTCAGATTGTTTCGCTCTCTTTGTCAAAGGGCGTCTTATCTCACTATCAACTTAAACGACAGAGGTCTCGCACCAACAGCAGCAATAAAGAGATCCAGATGGGGAACGCTCATAAAGGACAACAAAGAGGTGGAACATCCATAGGTTCCGAAGCCTCCAACCCATCTTTGGTCATTTCCCGGACCATGTCCCTCGACGACGCGCGAGTGCTCTCGTAATATAAGTCGATTTCATTTATATCCGAACGAGAGAAGACGAGCATTTTATATATCATCCGTGTGCCGCAGCAAGTGCATCTTGTCAATCCTTGAATGCCTTATTCTATATGTGTGTAAGAATCTACAATTTGTTCATTAAGTTTTAGTTCAATGTCAACCTGGTCAATATGCCTTATTCTGTGTGTAACAATCTACAATTTGTTCATTCTTAAAAAGCGTAGTTCAATGCCAAGCTGGTAGAAGTTGGATTTGATGGGGAGATTCCATGGAGTACACCAAGGAGGCGAGAGGCTACTTTTCCTTTCTGTACAGTAGTCCGTCCTTCTCCGAACGCGCGATCTCGCAGCGCGACTTCATCCATGCACCCACCAACTCCCATCAATCTTCATCGTTGGTTCTTTTGACAACATCACAAGCTTGTGATCTGGGCTGCAACAAGAACGGTTTTTTCAACATGGGAGGAGAAGGAGCAAAAGAAAGGCGGCGCTTGAAGCGTCTTGCAGAGAGCGGTGGTGGTGGTGACAAAGGAAAACAAATCGACAAGAAGAGTGCCAAGTCCAACATCGTCCGAAAGAAGAAGACAATTTCCAAGTTTGACAAACCCAAAGGCTCTCACAACAACAATTTTTCCAAAACATTTGACAAATCAAAAGGTGTTTCTCAAAACAAAAAGCCCTTTCACAAGGAATCTTCCCTCAAGAACAACAAGAAGGAAAAGAAGCACAAGAAACCCAAGCATCTCAAACGAAAGTTGGAGCAGCTCGGGGAGGAAGACTCCGATGCTCGTGTGGAGATTCTGCAGAAGCTCGGAGAGTGGGAAAAGAAAAAGGAGATGCTAGGCATCGTGAAGAATAAGTTCCCAAAGAACGAACGGAGCGAAGACGACGAAGGCTCGAAACCGTTTCCTAGGAATGATGGTAGTAGAGTAGCCGACACTGAAACAAAACCTTTTCCAAGGACGGAACGAAGCGAAGACACAAAACCAAAACCACTACACACAAAAGAACGGAACGCAGAGGCAGAAATAAAGCGCCCTCAAGAGAGTCTTTCTGAGATCCCTGCAGTGAAAGGAGTGAAGACATTAAACGAAATGCCAGAAGAAGAAGCAAAGCCAGAAAGCAAGACAGCAGAGGACTCAGATTCCGACGAAGATGCTGGAGTGCAGCGTCGTCAGCGAGGACGTCGGAGGCGAGGTAAAAAGGATACTGCGAAGCAGATCAGCGAAACAACGACAACTTTGGAAGAACCCAAGACGAAGAGGACCAAGGAAATCCTGAAGGATTTGGGAGAATCTTTGGAAGAGGGGGAGAAAAGCAACAAGCGATACTGCTTGGGACGCAAACCACTGACAGATTTCAAAATCGGCAAAGCGTATACGGGAAAAGTGGTTTATGTGAAGCCATTTGGAATCTTTATTGACATTGGGTGTCACTCGGATGCCTTTTGCCATGTTTCCCGTCTGAGTGATGACTATGTGGAATCTCCGGAGAGTCTCTTCAAGGAGGGAGATGAGGTAAAGCCCAGGGTGGTCGAGGTTGATCGGAGAAAGAAGAAGATCACGGTAAGCCTTCAGTCGGAAGCAAGAATTGCGGACGAACGAGCATCATTGGAAGCCAGGCAAGAAAGGAAGGGTTCCCGAAAATCTGCCAAAAAGCCGAAATTGACGCCCTCCAACGATATGGAAAGGGGTCCTATAGACAGCTCACCGATGAGAGAAGGGGCTGAGATTCCACGAAAGGACACTCCAAAAGTTGCACCCGTAGGTCCACAGAAGCAACAGCGTCCTTCGCCGTCACTCAATCGTAAGATAAACTTTTCCGCTCCGGATGAATCTTCAATGAACCCGGCAGAGCTGAAACGAGCCCGCAAGTTAGCAAGACGGGCGGCTCGACGTGAAGCAGCCGAGACAAACGGTGAGGATCCAACGCAGTGATATTTCTCTAGCAGGAAGCTAGGTTACCCCGTTTGCTCCTATCTAGAAACTGTAGAATATGTCTGTTATCTTTGAGAACAACATTGTACTACCAGGCAGACAGTAGAGCTCTTGTTTTCTGATGGTAAGCAGCCAGTGCGTTTGCATCTCGTTGTTGCCCCTCTTCCATCGTTTCCCAATGTCTGCTTTCGTCAGGTGATTCCTGCAAGTCGACTTTCTATTCTCGCGTCTTACACACTATCTCCTAGTTTCTACATACGCATTGGCCTGTGGAAACATTACGAGAGCAAACAGGAACCCCCGCTGCCGATGTCATTCCATGAAGAGACAATAAAGTTGGCATCTTCAAAACACAAAAAGAGAGGGTGGGCTATTGCATCGGTGCTGAAATCAGCAGAATCTCATCTAGACCTACTACTTGGAAATCGACTGTGAATATGACAGATCAAAGGAGAGTGTCGTACTTTTATGATGCAGAGGTTGGAAACTATCATTATGGCCAAGGTATGAGTTAGTGTCGTTTATGCTATCATTGGGTCGGTGGCGAGTGGCATGGTTTGGGTGCAGATTTTTGTCCACCTTTTGTTTCACTGACCCATGTCATCTTACTGTTTCCTCAGGTCATCCCATGAAACCCCATCGTGTTCGCATGACCCACAACTTGGTTGTCAACTACGGGCTTTACCGCAAAATGGAGGTGTTTCGTCCCCGCCTCGTTTCACCAACGGCCATGACTCGCTTCCACAGTGACGATTACATTAATTTCCTCAAGGTCATCACCCCGGATAATATGCAAGACTACATACGACAACTACAGAGGTTCAATGTCGGGGAGGATTGTCCAGTCTTTGATGGGCTCTTTGAGTTTTGCCAGCTCTACACGTCGGGTTCCATTGGCGGTGCGTCGCGTCTGAATGAAAACATGGTGGACATTGTGATCAACTGGGCCGGAGGACTTCATCACGCAAAGAAGGCGGAAGCTTCGGGGTTTTGCTACGTGAATGATTGTGTCTTGGCGATTCTAGAGTTGCTCAAGAAGCACGAACGGGTTCTATATATCGATATCGACATTCACCACGGAGATGGAGTCGAGGAAGCCTTTTACGCAACCAACAGGGTCATGACATGCTCGTTTCACAAATTCGGGGAATATTTCCCTGGGACAGGGGATGTTCACGACTTCGGATATGCCGACGGGAAGAATTACGCGATTAACTTTCCGTTGAATGATGGAATGGACGACAAGGCATACCAGAGCATTTTCCGTCCAGTCGTCGGGAAAATTATGGAGATGTTTGCACCTGGAGCTGTCGTGCTTCAGTGTGGCGCGGATAGTTTGTCTGGCGATCGCCTCGGCTGCTTCAACCTTTCAGTGAAGGGTCACGCGGCTTGCGTGGAGTACGTCCGAAGTTTCGGTGTACCCATGCTAGTCCTTGGAGGGGGTGGCTACACGCTAAGAAACGTTCCGCGATGCTGGACCTATGAGACGGCTGTCTTGACGGGTGAAAAGGTGAAAGATGAACTCCCATTCAATGACTATTTTGAGTACTTTGGGCCAGATTATCGCCTCCACTTGCCCGTCAGTAACATGGAAAATGTGAATTCCCCCGAGTACTTGAACACGACAAAGTCCAAGCTCTTGGATATTTTGCGGGAGGTGGAACCAGTTCCCGGAACTCAGATACAGACAGGACAAGTTGAATCTCAATTAAACCCTCGCAGCATGCAAATGGAAGTGGACACTCCCTCTCCGGAGGAAAATGACCCCGACAAGAGGGTCTCGAGCGATGATTTGGGGAAGAAAGAGCATTCTTCGGAATTGGCGGCATAGATGGCTGGTTTCCGAATGGTTTTTTGGCAAGCTGTTGACTTGAGTTTCTCACGGGCAAATCCATTTTAGCGACGAGCCAGTAGTAGGATAACGTGACTGCATTCCGTTCCTGCTACTACTCTTATTATTAGTTGTGATAACAAATTTTAGTACATTGTGTCCCTTGACTCGAGAAGTTTGACGAACAAAGACGAAACGGTAGGAACAAGAATGAATGCTAGAGAACTAGATTATAGGGTTCTCAATAGTCATAACAGACGTAGATGGTGACTAGACTCAACGCGGCATTCTACTACTCTTATTATTACTACTAATACTACAGCTGTTGTTTGTAGTGACAAGAACCTTCTAGTGCATGCCAACTGACTATAGCAGGAAGGATTCGGGAGAAAGTGACCCGAGCGTCGTTACCGTTGTTCGAAGAATCTCGAGTGCAGATTGATGTGTGACTAGATGATTGACTTTGACACGGAATAAGATTGCTTAGTGGCATAGTTCCAATAATCTCCTGAGCAGATTGATGTGTGTGATTGACTTCGAAACGGAATAAGGATGACTACCGGCGTAGTTCCAAGAATCTCCTGAGCAGATTGACGTGCGAATGATGATTGACTTCGAAACGGAATAAGAAGTTTAGTGGCGTAGCTCCAAGAATGTCCTGAGCAGATCGATGTGTGAATGGATGATTGGCTTCGAAACGGAAAGAGCCAGTAGAAGAGCAAGAATCGATGCTTGGGAGCTAGACACTTTAATACAAGGCCGACCCGAACCCTGATAGAAACTAGGCTCAAAGTGGATTGTGCGATCTGCAAAGGAAGGGTAGAAAGCCTTGTTCATGAACCATTCATCCGAAACGAGGAAGTGAGAGCGACCATGGTTTTTCCCTTGTTCGAAGAATACCTTGTGCAGGTCGATGTGTGAATAGAAGATTGACTGAGAAAGGGAGCTCTGTCCATCCGCCACTAGGAAGAGATGGCGCTTATCCTTCTTATTGATGTTCCAAGAATAGCTTGTACAGCTTGATGTGTGAATGAATGATTGAATTCGAAACGGATAAGAATCTCTTAGTACATCGTTGACCCACGAAATAGGAAATGAACTAGTAGAGCTTCCGATCAATACTCGCGCCCCGAATTCTGATAGAAACTACTCTGCAACTGGATTATACGCTCTAAAAAGAAAGAATAGAAAGTTCTGTTCAAAAATCATTCATCCATACCCAGGACGAGACAGCGACCAAGCACTTTTACCTTTTGTTCGAAGAATCGAAGGTTGATGTGTGAATGGATGAATGGCTGCAAAAGGGAGCTATTCATCCGGGGCCAGCAAAAGATGGCGCTTATGGCTTCTTATCGAAGTTCCAAGAATAGCTTGTGTAGGTTGATGTGTGAATGGATATCCAACGTGACATTGACACTGGTTTGTGACTCCAAGAATTCTTGATTTCCTAATTAACCAGTGAATAAGAACTGTGGTGAAGGAGCTGGAAAGGAAAATACCACAGCGGTAAAAAAACGCTCTTATTTTGTGGCGCACACGGAACTGATGAGTGATCACCTTCGTGGCATTGCCAAGACGAGCCTATCCTCCATCCATTCACAGTAGAGTGTCCGGGATGGACTTCCCGTTTTCCGAATTACCACAGAATTTAAAAAAAGAAAAGCTATAAAGTACGAAAAACGGCGAAAATATTTGATTTTAGTCATTTCGGTTCTGGTTTGCAAGACCGTTTAGTTTTGCACGGACAGGCTGCCATGGATGGAGCTCAGTGGTGGCGGGCTCGGCATCCGTAACTAGTTTTTTCGCACCATAGGGAGGTCTTCAGTGGTCACGTTAGTGGCGTCCACATATTGAAACCCAAACCAGTAACTTCTACGAATCCTCCCACTGTAGCAACTCGTAGGCTGTCATTCGGGATTTTGCTTCAGCGACACAACCCACGATAGGCAAGTCCCAGATAGTTTCGTAACGTCTGGTACTTTACTACAGAGACGCGGAAGGGGGTTATTGTGCGATGGAATTTTGGTTGTTTTGAGGGCACAAGTATTTCATAAATTCATCACAAGCAACCTTGAATCAAGCCAAACTAACACACAATGAATCCCAATGATAGAAATCGTAGACCACCTGGCAGCAAGAAGCCTGCCATGCCTGGGATCAAGAAGAATATGGACGAGGACGAAGAGGAAGTTACTAGACGTGTCGGCGGTGCTAGACCTAACTTTCGTCCCAATCCAGGCAACATGACATTTGCCTCGCCTATGATGCCCGCTCCCATGATGAACACTGCTCCTGCCAAGGCACAAGCTTCAATGCAACGTCAGCAAAGACCCAAGGCTGTTTGGGGCTTGTCCTCCGTCCCCACGCTGCCCGAATTCCACCCTCTTGAGCGCACAGCGGTGTTTGTGGCCAACGCTGCCCCTGAAGCGCTGGCTTCCAGGATCGCCAGCGTTCTCCGAGAGCTTTCCATCGAAGCTTCCTACGATAATGCCAAGGCGAAGGTCCGATGTGTTTCTCAGGAAGGTGTTGACTTCCGTATCCGACTGTACCGAGGCCGTGGTGAATTTCGCTATGGAATCATTGTGGAAGTGCAACGGAGATTCGGCGGTGGCTTGAACTTCCACAATGAAACAAAGGCCATCCTTGACGCCGCTGAAGGAAGAAGACCTTCTCTTCTTACTACAACTGTTTCTTCAAGAGCTCTTCCAGAAGTCTCTGATGACGAAGAAGACTACGTTCCGCCACCCAGCGGCGCCTCATCCCTGTTGATGGTTTCCAAGATGCTCCAGATCCCTGGCTTTGATGGTCAATATCTTGGCCTTCAAACGCTCTCTACGCTAGTAGACGCTGAGAAGATGAGCTCCCAAACTGCCCGCAAGGTTGGAGCAGAACTCCTCAAGGTGGACAGCGAGGTTGGACGCAAGGTGTTTTCCTACATTATCAACCGCAGACTGGACGACGAATCCTACTTGGAACTTAGAGCCCTGGCTCTCAGTGCGCTTGCCAACGCTATGAGGGCAACAAATATGGTTCCGGAATTCCTGAGAGCGCAACTCAGATCTGTCCTTTTGGAGGACATCAAGAACGCTGAGAAGCACCCCCGAATTGCGTGCTATGCACTTTCAGCTATGGAATACTTTATCCGAGGGGACAAAGATGCCATGGAATTGAACGATGTTTTTTCGTTTGCTCTGGCAACTGGAGAAGCAAGGCATAACCAGCTAATGCATCAAGCACAAAGATGTATTGCTGCAATTCGATAGACATAGCAAGAGGGGGTGTACAATACAACAGCGGGTTTTGAGCAACTACTTTTAATAGCAATAGAAGTACGATTCAATTGGTACAAGCATGTATTGTTCTATTCCTACTAGCAGCACTCGATAGAGGACTTGGACCATCCAAGGATGGTGAAAACGGTTATCTTGATCCTTCATGGCTGCATGGTCAATTCGGAGGATAATTTGAGCGTCACGTCCATACCAGTCAGCCAAACCACGACACAAACCACTAAGTAAAACTTGTTGTACATAGGAATTGGACTCAGTACAGTATTACTGTACTGGATTCTCTTCAAAATGCTATTTAACACAATACTAGACACTGCAGGTTTGGGTTCCGAGCAAGTGTGAATGAATGAAAGCGAGTTTGAGCCAAACGGAAACTGAATAAGTCTTGTTCTTTGGTCGGTCTTGCATTCGTCCAAAATCGTTGCCCCTCCCTCAAGCTCTTTGATTGCGAGAAAAGGATTCCTGATCTTCATCGTCGCATTGTAGGCCCGGACATTTTAAATAGTTTCTGGAAAGCACAGTAGAGCAATGAGCGACGATCAGCAGCAACAGACGTCATCCGATGCACTTTCTGAAGTTCTAAGACACTGGACCAAATGTTGCTTGGAAGAAGATTCCGTACAATCCCCAGAGGAACTCCAGGAGGAATCACGGACGTTTTGCAAGTATCTTTCCCAGAGCACAAAAATCGTAACGGATGGAAACGTCCAATTGGAGACGAAATCCTCTCACGAAGCGGCCCTGGCGAGGATAATTCAGGACCTTGGACCTGCGTTCTCGGGGGAGCACCACGAAAGCCGTCTGCGGGCGCTCCATGTGTTGGTGGGGGCCATTGAAGGGTGCCAACAAACACCGTTTTCCAACACAATAACCAAGCTCCTAGGGACTTTTTTGCTCAGCCATTGTGGGCCTATTGATGATGATGGCTACGAAGAGGATTATGATAGTATGATACGCAATGTGGCCATAGTTGGGCTGACGGCATTGGCTCAAACATCGAGTTTGGCAAACTCGGATCCAGATATTCTGGAAGCCTTTCTAATGCGCTTACAATTTGTGAGGCAGGGAGTAGTATCTCGATGTGCCGTACCAAAGTCGATGAAGGATTCGAATGATCACTACTCCTATGGTCTCGATAGTACAACTGACATGAGGGAACAACTATCCACACTGCCTAGATCCAAGAGAGCATTATGCTTTAGCTTGGTGGGCAGCGGTTTCGCTGGAATCGCGGCCATTACGGATCAAATGGAGAAGCCGCTGGACGACGCATCTCGCGTGAATCTTCAAGCCGAACTTGTGGAATTTGCCAGATTTGCTTCTAGCTGTTTGCATGGTGAATCTGACCCGCGTTGTTTGCTGCAACTGTTGACCATTCTTCACCAAATGCAAATTAGCCTGGAACCTTACTTTTTGTCGACAGGGAGCCCAGATTTGGTATTTCCATCAGAAGACCTTTTCGACGCTGTGGCTCCCTACTATCCAGTTCAGTTTACACCGCCCCCCAATAATATTCACAGAATTACGAGAGAAGGGCTGCACGAAGCATTGGTATCCGTATTATGCTATACCAACATGGACGCGAATGCACAAACTCATAGCCGGCACACAATGCTAGGTCTGAGCTCCGGACTCTTCATCGAACAGCTTGTTCCCATGGAAGGAGAGGAACCGTCAAGTACCTTAGACAAGCTGGAAGCCGTGGAGTGTCTTTCTGACTTACTGTTCCCTCGAGACAACGAAAGCGTCTGCAGCATGCTTGATATTCCAACATTGCGCAACCTATGGGCCGCCATAAAAATGACTCATGATGAATCGTCGATTGGTATCTCATTGGGCGGTATTCAAGGAGAAAACAACAAGCTGTTGGCAGATCAATGCAGGACACTTGTTTCCAAACTGGCTTTTCAACTCGAAACGGCGTCGAATAAGTCCTTGTGGGAAGCATTCATCTCCGAACCAATCTTAAAGCAGTCACAAAAGGTAAAGCAGTCACCAGCTAACACCAAGCTCACCATTGCTTACATGGCATGTCTGACTGCATCAGGTGGACCGCGTACACTGCGATTCTGCCTGGGTGTGGGGTTGGACTTGCTTCTGGATTATCTTGCAGAGAATCTTAGCGACACGGAAGATGTTACCGCCGCTGCACATGGTATTGGGGCTTTCTTTTCATCCTGTCAAGTAGCCTTGGACCGAGGAAAAAGGGAGGGAGTTGTGCTTCATCCACATCCACTTGAACCATATGCCGCAAAAGCCTGTCAAATTCTTCTAGATGCATTCGAGCATGAGTCTCTCTCCATGTCAACGAAAATTGGAGCCACTCGCGCGCTACAGTTTCTGGTACTTTCAGTATCCAAGGATCAGCTAGAGGAGAATCACATAGAGCGACTTTGTTCCTTCATCGAAAGGTTGTTTGAAAGTATAGACGCAGCGAGCTCTGACATGATCGAATGGAATGACACATGCTGTTCAACGCTTGGACTAATAGTTGGAAACTCGCTTCTTCCCGATGCTACTTCGGGGTCGAGTGGTTTGTTGTCTTGTCAAAACATACGGAAATTGATCAAGGGGCAGATATTTCCAAAACTCCAGAACCTGACAACCATATCGACAGAATCTACAGTGTCGGAACGCTACGATAGGAAAGCTCTGTCCATTTCCTGTGCTTGCAATGAGGACATTTCTGTTCAAGTTATCGGCTCGCTTTTGCAACACTTGAGTGACAATCTAGGGAGCTACCCCATTGATGATTCTTGCATGGGCTATTGTGCGTGTCTTTCCTATTTGCTTGGAAATGGTGGAAACCTTGTCCTTAAGGCATATCATGGTAACCCACTTTCGTCTCGCATATTGAAGATACTGAGTGAGGGTGTGCCTAGCAGTAGCAACAAACGAGCAAGTGTTTCCAAGCTCGCCCTTCCGAGTACTTCTGAAGAGGCCGCATATAAGTATGCTCAGGTACGCTACGGACACTAGCCGTCACAAGCCGGCTTCAGAAATCCTGCTGTTTGTTTCTTACCCCGTTCGTCTTCTTCCTTGTATATTAGATACAGGCTGTTGTAGTTCATTTACTACCAGCTTATGAAAGGAAGGTCCCAGATGGCACTCTCGTAGCAATAGCAAAGGCTGTGTCGGACATCATACCGCCGCTGTCTGAAGCAGATAACATCCACTTGTATATTCATCTACCTATCCTCGGGGCAGCTTTGGCGTCGTTTCAACGCGACGATTTCGTTGACGACAACGCCATGCAGACAGACGAAGCATCTCTTCAAGAGATCTGCAGGACGATGCTCCCTGGATTGACCCAATATGTGTTGACAAATGAGCATCATTCCAAGGCACGGTCAGCTGCTGCATCTTGCATCTTCGCAATCTTTTCCCATGGCATCATTGATGCTGAAGAATGTCCTATCATGCCATTAGTCCAAGATGTTGTCAACAAAGGACTGACATCATCTGCTGATCATGTTACACTTTCCAACCATCTCAACCTTCTATCGTTATTGGTAAGTCGGACATGTGCTTCTCCGTCCCGATTTGAATCCTGAAACAATCAAACCTCATTCTTTCAATAATTGTGGTCAGGCATCGGCTGCGGCGCGGCGTGGTTTGTCATCGAGCAATACAGCTGCAGAGATAAGCCAATTTTTTGTGGACTTAGCTTGGTCGAGTAGTGCATTGTT
Organism: Cylindrotheca fusiformis; assembly: GCA_019693525.1. Lineage (NCBI taxonomy): Eukaryota > Bacillariophyta > Bacillariophyceae > Bacillariales > Bacillariaceae > Cylindrotheca > Cylindrotheca fusiformis. Next base: position 3,950 of record JAAMXS010000727.1, on the reverse strand, counting down.
GCCATTTTCTTCTGCCAACGAAATCAGGTTGGATCTTTCATTATTTGATGACAGCAGAATTACATCAGCACTGGAAATTACGGCGGCTTCGCTGTACGGATCCATCCTCTCGACCGACGCCAAACCTTTGATGAAGCAGCGTTTGATGCAACCATGTCTCAAGTATGTCAAATTGGTATACGAAAATGAACGGAATCAAGCCACGCCTGGAAATTCCTCCTCCACCCCGAAGGTCGGCCTCTTGGTGATGGTGTGTCATGTCGTTTGTGTCCTAGATATTTCCAAGATGGATAAAAAGAGCTTACATCAAATGGCGTCAATAGCAGTGGAAGGACTCTCTGCCTCACAGCTCTTTGACCCTTCGACCCCTTACTCACCCAAGAACACATCATCAAAGAACCTGATACTTGTTGCCATTTTGAAAGTACTTTCTGTTGCCCCTTGGGCTGTACCCGTAAGTACCTCTGAAACCTCGAGATTTGTCTTGGCCCCATTCAGGAGACTAACTTTCTATTCATGAAGGCAAAGGGATTCTTATTGACGTTGGCTACGGGTTTATTGCAAGCATATGCTGTTTCTGATCCAGCTCTCGAAGTTTCGACCAAATTACTGGCGCTTCAAGGACTGGAAGCTATGACACATGTCGAAGAAGCCAAGAAATCGATCGCTACAATCCAACCAGCGGTTGTATCTGTTCTGGCTGCAGCTGTCAACCACCCTTCCGGGCTGTTACGACAGGCAGCAGTCGATGTTCGAAATGCATGGTACCTGGTAGAATAGGATCTCCTTCGTAAGCTAGCACATGAAATACGACAAGTTTTAAGGACGCCAGGCCATTAACCTTCGAACGAGTTCGTCATTGCTACTTGCACGAACATCATGAGTGAGCGCCTGGAGAAAATGAGACTCTTCAACCTCAGGTGTATTATCCATTAGTGTCCGAATTGCTGCTCCACGGCAGAGAGCGGCGAGATCTGCTCCACTGAAGCCAGCAGTCTTGTTCGCAAGCCTCGCACATAGTCTCTTTCCAGCGGCATCACCCCCACAAATCTGCATGTGACACAGATGAACGGATAAAATGGACTCCCTTTCTGAAATGGTAGGTAGGCCGACATGCACAACTCGGTCAAATCTTCCTGGTCTCAAAAAAGCGGAGTCAACCATCCACGGCGTGTTAGTAGCTGCTAGAACAATAACACGATTGCTGCCTTGCCAGTCACCATCTTCCGGAGTCTTTCCTTCCTTGCTGCCGCTTGCCGCAACATAGTTGTCTACATTCTGCCAACGTCTTATGTCATCTAGGCATCCAAGCAGGGTAGTGGCAAGCTTTGAGCTGCCTCCTCGACTGCGCTCAGTGAACAAAGCCTGGAACTCGTCAAGAAAAATAACTGATGGTGCATTTTTATCTGCAAATTCAAATGCAGACACGACCAATTTCTCGCTTGTCCCTACTTCTGCCCGAACTATGTCGCTGGAACTCAGTGATATGAAAGTGCCTCCCAAAGCTAGGGCATTATTGTTCCGACTTGGGGTTTTTAAAAGACTTGCCACTGCCTTTGCCAACAACGTTTTTCCACAACCTGGGGGGCCGTATAGCATGATTCCAACAGGCGATGTCAAGCCAAACCGAGCAAGCATCTTCCGCATATTCGGATCTAGTGCCAGTGCATCCTCAAGTGCACCTTTTGCCGCGGTGTTACCCCCAACAGATTCAAAGAAGGGACCCCCAGTCCTCGTCTTTGTAGCATCATTGTCATCATCATTTGTCTGGAAAGATACTTGTGCAAAGTCAGTGCAATCGGCCTTGACCTTGCTCATTGCCAACTCCAGGTCTGCCGCTGTCGCCACTATATCCATGCCAATGCCTTTTGCCGATAAACGTGCAATATTGCTTGCAACGCGAGCGAAGGCACTTCCCTTCGCCCATGCAGCCGATGCTGCAGCTAATGGTAGCTTAGCGGATGCAGAGCTTTCTAAATGGATATTCCTTTCTTGAAATATCCCGGAAAAGGCCCGGAGTCTTGTCTCTGCCGTCAATGGTTGAATTCGATATTTTCCACCGACCAAAGAGTCGAGAATGCTCGAACTTTCCCCAGCATCCCGTTGAGATGACTTCCATCCGTCGTTAGGGCATGTCACGATTGCTATCAAGCATACTCGTACCTGCAATGACCGACCTCCACTGCCTGAAGAATTATACAATGGATTTTTTACAGGAAACGGCCACTCCTGGAAGGCTTTGAGCGATCCAGTCACTTTACGGAGATAAGAGCCTGTGATTATAAAGAGAACATTACTGTAATGAGAAAAACCGCCAGAAACACCACCACATAGTCTTCGTTTGCTACTCACCGACTGCATTGAAAACAGGCACAGCAGCATCACCCGAGCCACTTCTAGCCGACAGACGAGGCGGCATCATGGCATCCAATTGATCCAGAATAATGCATATTTTTGAACCCGTTACAGCTGCGCTGACAATGAGCGAGTGCAGAAGTGATTCAAGGGCCGCGTCTGCGCTGATACCGTACTTTGCCATGAGTGGGCCTGGGCGGATAATGTGTATTTTGGAACACCCTACACGTTTGGCAACGGATTGGGCAAGAAGTGTTTTCCCATCTGCATGGTTCGGCGAATGTATGATCAAGGAGGGCTCCCAATGTAAAGGATTGGTTTCTGGAGCTGCTGTGTGTATTGAAGTGTCTAGAGTGGATATACCGGCTTTGAGGGGAACCTGTATTCTCTCGAAATGTGCCCGAATAGCGAGTCTCATCATGTCTCTTTCAGATTTCTGTTCCATTCTCTGTTGTGAGGTATCGGCGGTGGTTGTTATTATGACGGGTTTCGATAAGAGTAAGGAAAAGCGTATTGTCAGTTGCTGGATTGTGTCTCTATTGTGATTTCGTTCCACCTCCGACTGGAAACTGTCACTCAGAAAGTCGTTTCCGAGTTCGCTCTGTAGCGACTCCAAAAAAAGTTGCCTGGAGAACCAATCGGGAGTGCTTTTACTTGAATCAGCATCCCATCTATTTGATTGGGCATTGAACAAACATAAATAGGCCACAGTGGGGGGTAGAACTCGAACTAGACATGAGTTCGACACAATAACTTTGGCGGTAGTAGTATTTTGACCCCGCCGTGAATGAGCGTATGCTCGAATGCAGCAGGGTTGCAATTCAGAAACTGTGGGATCCTCTGACGAGAGATAAAATATTGGAAGCACTCTCGAACGACCAGGGAAAACACATCGTTTCCTTGGCTTGTCCGTCTGAAACAGGTACCCGCAATCCAATCTATTCTCGGACCCATCATGACCATCCCTGTCCCATTCAATCATGACCAATTCTTGGTTGTCGTTCTTGCGGATTGAAACGCCAGTTCGCTTGGTCAGACTCTGAAGGAAAGACTTGCAGCCGAAGTTCGAGAGGGATGGCGGTTGCCTGGAAGAGGCATCCAATATCAACGGCACAACCTCGACAAACACTGGGGAAGCAATAGAGGAGCCCCAAAATATGGCACCCGAGGTTTGTGTTGCTTTTGGAATTGCAACCATCTTCTTCTTCTTCTTCTTTTTAAATAGCTATACCCTCGAAGAAGCAACATCAGAGGATGCTTCAGGAATTGTCCATAGTCTTGATTGTGATCTTGCTTTTGTCCTTTTGTCTTTTTCAACCCACAAACTCTGATCTCTAAAGATATGGTGAGGTGGACAGGCGCCTTGGCTTACGGATTTTTAAAAAATCGCACAAGACTATGCGCGACTCCCCGGACATATTTTCATTCGTACACGTACTACTGACATGTTTGACCGTTGCCAAACAAGAAGCACTTTCGAACACTTTTGCGAGCATAGTGTGTCAGCCCGATCGAAGTCATAGCACAAAAAGAGTTACAACTGTGATCATTGCACCTTTCCCAAAACTCATTTCGAAAGAACGGCACACCATGCA
>JAAMXS010000724.1:0-10497 GCA_019693525.1 Cylindrotheca fusiformis | reverse complement strand
TGGTCAGATTCGTCAGACACTGGAGCGAGGTGGCACGGCGTTTGTGAATCCGCCGTAACAAACACAAAAACTAGGCCAGCAACAAGGTGGATTCACGCTTCACCAGATTCGCCAGACAGTTGGCACGGAGTTTGCGAATTCGCCGTGGAAACATAAAATCCGGGTCAGCAAGTTGGTCACACACAAATATGCCTTGACGCGACCTTGCGTGATGGTATTTTTTGGTGAGGGTTCTTCTTGATTTGCCCAATACATGAGTAGCGATATAATTTATTGGCTCATTACAGTCCTGAGAACTGAAGTCTGGACATGCAGTATTCCACTATCTTTACAAAATGGCGGAGAGCTCTGATGTCGTATATATTGGAGGATGACACCGTGACAAAAGATTCGGCTGAGCATCCATCTAACCGTCATTCTGGTCTGATGTCTTGTTGGGTTGTTTGCAATAGACTCAATTATGTTGATGACAAATTGGAATGCATGAAAAGCATGACAAGTGACTGAGCAATCACAGCAGTCCAAAATGCTATCTCAACAGCTATGAAGTTAGTGAACCACCATAAACAACTGGCCGTTGATTTGATCCCACGCTTTGTAGTCTTTGAGCCTTACATCCCAGTATTATTATCGTCCTCTTTCATCATCTACCACCCAACGCAAACCACTCAAGTTGATCAGTCCGACTGATCCGATCAATTCGAGTTGGTACAGTTTTGTGTATCTTTTACATGAGCTCACAATGCCTTGACGTTCACTCTCTGTCAACAGTCCCTTGACCGTTCCAAGAACTCAACAATCATATGGGAAAAAGGCGTAAGAACATTCCTCTACGTTTCTTGTCTATCATCATGTTCTATTTCAAAAGCTACACTCTTTAAGACAGCGCCATATTCCGATTTATCGGAGTGAAGAAGGCATCGCTAGCTACATGAGTCCGTTTCGTCAGTATCCACGGCGGAACATCGCAATTTGACAATATCCGTCCAACAGCGCATACAACTCAACAACAACACGAACTGTATTCTTTTTTTTTGAGACGCCTCCACAAGCAGCAACACTGGGACCAACACGCAACTGTCAAGTGTCGAACAACCATCCGAACAAACCAATAGTAGGCGGGATTCCCAAGGCAGCAATGTGGGGGATGAAGGACGATAATGAAAGCCTTCCTACTCCGAGGCTCGACATTGAAGCGGCTCGGATTCTTGAAGAAGAAGCGCAAGAGCAGACACTTGAGGAGAAACAGAGAGGGCTCCCCGAAAGACTCCAAAATAAAATATACAAGTGGGAACGCGATTTTTTGAACGATTTGGAAGAATCTGGCCTTACCTGGGAAGACTTTCGCCTTGCCTGTAGGGCAGTCATTCGTGATGACGACGGATACGCTGTCTGGGCAGATTTTCTTCCACCGCGTGAGCACCAAGATGTCGTATCCATGATTGAGCGTATGTTTACCAATTGGAGATTCAAATACGGGATGCTGCATGTTACAGCTCTGAAATCCTACATTGATGTGACTGCTAGTGAACAGGGGTATATGAGGCGGGTGGCTCATATGGCCCTGTATGGTCCTAGCCGTCTGGATGGCGACATAGCTCTACCACGCAAACATAACTTTGAAGCCATGAATCCTCATGTTGTTTTTCAACTTTGTTGGGATCGGAGCATCAAGAATGTGAAGGCTGCGGTAGATGAAATGATGAATTATGCAGGAATAGAGGAATACAGCGCTCTGGGACGTCCATATGTGACATATCTGATTAAAATCTGCCGGACCGCCAATGTCGAATACGCTCCCATCTATGGCTTCGATGTGTATGAGGTCCGCCAGGGTCAAACAACTCCGGATGATCCTACTCTGAAGTACCGTGTTGGCGGTAATGAATATGGTGCGATCACTGTTGCCCCCCGAGAACTGGATTTGGAGGAGTGTAACCCCACGTTTGGATTCACCCTTGGTCAGATTCGTCAGACACTGGAGCGAGGTGGCACGGCGTTTGTGAATCCGCCGTAAGAGCATAAAAACTAGGCCAGCAACAAGTTGGATTCACACTTCATCAGATTCGCCAGACAGTTGGCACGGAGTTTGCGAATTATGGCCGTAGAAACATAATATCCGGGTCAGCAAGTTGGTCACACACAAATATGTCTTGACGCGACCTTCAGTGATGGTATTTTTTGGTGAGGGTTCTTCTTGATTTGCCCAATACATGAGTAGCGATATAATTTATTGGCTCATTACAGTCCTGAGAACTGAAGTCTGGACATGCAGTATTCCACTAACTTTACAAAATCACAGCAGTCCAAAATGCTATCTCAACAGCTATGAAGTTTGTGAACCACCATAAAGAACTGGCCGCCGTTGATTTGCTCCCCGACTGTGTAGTCTTTGGGCCTTGCATCCCAGTATTATTATCGTCCTCAAGTTGATCAGTCCGACTGATCCGATCAATTCGATAGCACGTCTATCTTTTAACATACACCATGAGCTCACAATGCCTTGACGTTCAGTCTCTGTCAACAGTCCCTTGACCGTTCCAAGAACTCAACAATCATATGGGAAAAAGGCGTATGAACATTCCTCTACGTTTCTTGTCTATCATCATGTTCTATTTCAAAAGCTACACGCTTTAAGACAGCGTCATATTCCGATTTGTCGGAGTGAAGAAGGCATCGCTAGCTACATGAGTCCGTTTTGTCAGTATCGCTCCACCGCAGAATATCGCAATTTTTGACAATATCAATCCAGCATCAGCGCATACAACTCAACAACAACACGATCGACAAGCAGCAACACTGGGACCAACAGGCAACTGTCAAGTGTCGAACTATACCATCCTCCGAACAAACCAATAGTAGGCGGGATTCCCAAGGCAGCAATGTGGGGGATGAAGGACGATAATGAAAGCCTTCCTACTCCGAGGCTCGACATTGAAGCGGCTCGGATTCTTGAAGAAGAAGCGCAAGAGCAGACACTTGAGGAGAAACAGAGAGGGCTCCCCGAAAGACTCCAAAATAAAATATACAAGTGGGAACGCGATTTTGTTAACGATTTGGAAGAATTTGGCCCCAACTTGGAAGAATTGCGCCGTGACGGTAGGAGTGTCATTCGTGATGACGATGGATACGCTGTTTGGACAGATCTTTCAACATGGGAGCACAGAAATGTCGTATCCATGATTCAGCGTTTCTTTACAGCGTGGACATTCAGATACGTGCTGCTGGATGTTAGAGCTCTGGAATCGACCATTTATGTGACTGCTAGTGAACAGGGATATATGATGCGGGTGGCTCATATGGCTCTATATGGTCCTAGCCGTCTGGATGGCGACGGTTCGATACGCACACATAACTTTGAAAACATGAATCCTCACGTTGTTTTCCAACTTTGTTGGGATCAGAGTATCAAGAATGCGAAGGCTGCAGTAAATGAAATGATGAATTATGCAGGAATCGAGGAATACAGCGCTCTGGGACGTCCATATGTGGCATATCTGATTAAGATCTGTCGGACCGCCAATGTCGAATACGCTCCCATCTATGGATTCGATGTGTATGAGGTCCACCAGGGTCAAACAACTCCGGATGATCCTACTCTGGAGTACCGAGTTGGCGGCAATGAATATGGTGCGATCACTGTTGCCCCACGAGAACTGGATTTGGAGGAGTGTAACCCCACGTTTGGATTCACCCTTGGTCAGATTCGTCAGACACTGGAGCGATGGGGCACTGCGTTTGTGAATCCGCCATAACAAACATAAAAAATCCTGGCCAGCAACAGGTTGGTCATGTATGAGGCGACCAGAGCCTGTGTGATGATATCTTTCTTCTTGATTGGCCTGACACATGAAAAGATATTACTTGTGTCTTTTGTGATAGTGAATAGTTCATTATTCAAATAGCGGAGACTTATGATTTCGTGCATAATCATTGATGATAAGACGATGACACGGACAATGGCGACCGTCAAACTATTGGTTCTCAAGAAGCCGTGTCTTTCATAGCAACGCTGCGTCAACGTTTTTTTCTACAATCCCCCTCTTGACTGTTCCTTTTCCCCTCCCCCACGCGGGCACCACCTCCCACCTCCCTCCATTTGACAGAAAAAAGCGATACTTTTGGCGAATTTCCTCAAAACCATAGAATGACAAACTGAGGTTATTCTGATCTGCTCTGCTTTGCTTCAAAATCTTGTTCGAACTCAATATTGCATATTGCCGTATATTGATAACATATATTACTGACTCGCCTATTAGGAGTATGACAGTCAGCGTCTGAGCAAGCTCAACGGGAGGAGCAGGAGTTTTCCGAACAGCCACCCAACATTCTCACTACTGTACTATTGCGAAATGATCGAAAACAGTAGATTGGCTGTCAATGTCGGTCTCGTGGCGTCTGGTGCTGCCTTGGGAGTTTTGCTCACCATGGCAGCCTTTCGGTATGGAAAGAATCATCCCACATCCTCTGATGGTCCAGACAACAAGCTGGCAAACAACTGCTTGGATTGTGCAAAGCACAAACGTGAGCGATTACCACCACTGATCATTCTGGTACGACATGGAGAAAGTGAAGGCAATGCCGATCATACTCTGTATCGAACCAAACCGGACAATCTTGTCGAATTGACAAAACAAGGAGCCTTGCAAGCCAACGATGCGGGGAAACGAGTCGAGGCCATTTTTCGAAAAGCGGATGAACGGTCGGGGAGCGATGAACCGGCAATTAAGCGTGTCCATCTCCTCCTTTCACCATTTGAACGGACCTTGCAGACTGCAGCTGCCATGCGACCTTGGTTTGAACATAGAGTTGTCAGAACAGAAATTCAACCTAGAATACGAGAACAAGAGTTTGGAAATTTACAGGGCCGTGACTTTGACGCGTTTCGGGAAGAACAGAAAACTGTCGGTCGTTTCTGGTACCGCTTCCCCACTGGAGAAAGTGGATCGGATGTTTACGATCGAGTCCAAAGCTGGTGGTTTGATTCCGTCCTCAATGTGAATGAACGTTTCGGATATGCACACATTGATGCAATGGTGGTTGTAACACATGGATTGACGATGCGGTTCGTCCTGATGCAACTGTATGGTTGGAGTCCCACAACATTCCATTCGGTCTGGAATGCCAACAACTGCGATATTTACGTCCTTCGGAAAGATCTGTCCAAACCTGGTTTGTCCCCGTATGTGCTGGATGAGAAGAATGGCGACATGCCCAATTCTTCAATTGATTTGCTGGTGGAATTTCACAGTCAGCCCGGCAAGCACAAGCTCAAATTGGCCGATTACTTAAGGATCCCTCCTCCTCGGACCACTCGATTGGAGCTAGTCAAAGAACTACTCGCTGAGCAATATCCCGAATTGTGCAAGGACGATATACGGAGTGTGGTATTCATGCCGTTCATTGATGGTGCACTCGTCCAAGGCGGTAGTAGTTGTAGACGCATGCTCCAATCCTGGAAACGACGAGCAGCAACCATTCAAACATCCTCCTCTACCAAATTTCCTTCCTTCAACAAAGAAGTTCAGGAGGAACAATGGCGAAGTCCTCAGCATCCTGCGCTTGTAATATCGGAGCCAGAGACGGTATAACTCGCAATCTGAAAACTATTTTTATCTCTTAGAATAATATTACTCTCTATCTTTTAGCTCATACACAGGTAGTAGTAATGATCTCATAATCTTGCTCGAAACACATGCTTTTCTTCTAGCAGCAAGAAGGGTAGTGGAAATGAGGACAGAGGTTCGATTCCATTAAAAGGACTCAACAGTCGATAGGCTCTGGGGAAAGGCAAATGCCCTCATGGAGAGAAAAAAGAGTAATAATATAGCAAAAGCATTGCGGTCTCGCATCCATCTACCGCGTGGGGTTGGGATGTCCAGTGGCCTGACTGACCCATTCACTCCAACATTATCAACCACTCTACCATCGCTTACGCGGTAGCAAAGAAATTGACGGCAAATCATGCAGAGACAATGCTACCAGAATGGACAATTTGTAGTTTATAAATAAAGATTTCTGGTTCAATACGTACAGTACAGTAGTACATACCTTTTGCACGCCTTCCCTATAAATCTCTACATACGATACAAGATCGGTGTCAATGATAGCGTACGATGGATACGAACGGCAACGTTAGATACGAACAGAACCATTGCCAGGTAGTGTGTTGCACTTGCGCCCAAAAGAACAAAGTACTCTTTCACGTGTGTATACGCAGTTCTTTCAACAAGTTTATACGAATGCAATACCGGCAGAAGTTGTTCACTCAACAAAAAAAAAGAGCGAACCGTTTGGACATCTGTTCTTTGGCCAAGAAAAAAGAAATGCACATATAACGCATATTTTATGGCTTTCGGAGAGTTTTCTCTACTTGCCAACCGTTCCCATTTGTTGTTGGTTTTCTGTTGGACATCAAAGTCTTCCACTCTTTCTTTTGAGCTTCCAATGTCATTTGCGAAACAAGTCGGTGCTGTAGGTCTCTTGGCTTCTGGTGCTACTTTGGGTGCTCTTTTGGTGTTGGCCGTCGTCTCCTTCTCACGGAAAGGTTCAGCATCTGACAACAACGAGGACCATCCGCCGCCGCGAGCGTCCAGCACCACATATCAGAATGAGAAGGAACAATTGGTCAATCACGAGCACAATTATAGTCATTGTAAGCAATGTCTTCAAGATGCCAAACATCGAAGAGAACGGTTACCACCACTGATTATTCTGGTACGACATGGAGAGAGTGAGGGCAATGCGGACAATACACTCTACCGGACCAAACCAGACAATCTGGTGGAACTCACACGGAAGGGATTGGAGGAAGCTCAAAAGGCTGGCAAACGAGTCGAGGGAATTTTCAAAAAGGCAGATAGTCGTCGTCGACCTGGATGTGGCAAGCAGGAGGCTGCCATTAAGCGAGTGCATTTGGTGGTGTCGCCCTTTGAAAGGACACGGCAAACGGCCGCTGCAATGCGACCATGGTTTGAACATAGAATCGTTCGGACCGATATTCAACCAAGAATACGAGAACAAGAGTTTGGAAATTTGCAAGGTCATGACTTTCAGGACTTTCGAAATGAACAAAACAAGGTGGGGCGATTCTGGTATCGTTTTGCCACTGGGGAAAGTGGCGCCGATGTGTACGACCGTGTCAAATCTTGGTGGTATGATTCGGTCCTTAATGTCAATGAGCGATATGGATATGAGCCTGTGGATGCTCTGGTAGTAGTGACACATGGGTTGACTATGCGATTTGTCCTGATGCAATTGTTCGGTTGGAGTCCCACTACCTTTCATTCCGTATGGAATGCTGGAAACTGTGATACCTATGTCCTACGAAAGGATTTGACAAAACCAGGAATGTCACCCTATGTTTTGGATGAACAGAATGGCGATATGCCAAGATCGTCCATTGATCTCCAAATTGAATTTGTGAGTCAACCTGGTGTCCGGCAAGTTTACAAACTACAAGACTATTTGCGTCTCCCACCTCCACGAACCATGCAACTTGACTTGGTAAAAGAAAAACTAGCCGAGCAATATCCAGAAATTGATAAGGATGATATTCGAAGAGTTGTATTTATGCCCTTTATTGATGGTGCCATTGTACAAAAACGAACCAAAACGGGAAGGAGATTGCTCAAGGATCCAAGATATGCGGCACCTGCAGATGCTGGGAAAGCTCCAGGTGGCATTATTGAGAATTTTGCAGTTGCGGAAGAAAGCTGGCAAATATAAGAAAACAAGGAAACACAGATGAAACAAATTTTTTAAACACGCTATAAACAAGATACTCATCATGAATTGTAGTATTCAAGTTTGGATTGTCAGTATTACTAGTCAATCCTTATTGTTGATGGTGTGGGGGATGCTTGAGCATGTAACAATCGGGGGGTGTTTCTCCGGAACTTGGGGAGGGGCAAAAAAAAAGAGAAGAGGGGAGTACCTCATATATTGGGGAGGGGCAATATTAGAGAGAGGGTACACTCAATTTCTTCTGACTCATCCGTGACTAATTTGGATCGTGACTTCAATGTGTTTCTCTTTCATCAATCCACGTCATCTCATACGAATCACCAACCAAACCATCACAAAACACACTCAAAAGAAAACCAAAAACACGTCGTTGAGAAACACAAATCGCTGATTGGTAGGAAAAGCATAACTCATCCCATTAGAGCAAAAGCAATCATGTTATCGCTTAACTTTTTGTTGATAACAGCACTGGCTCTGCTGGTAATCTGCAGATGGGCAGAGGCTCTTGTCATTTCACCTTCCTTGGGCAACGGTCAAACAGCACGCTCTCCTGCAAACGGCGAGCAACGTCAAGTTGAACAATGCGGCACTTTAAAAATTCGGACAACAAAAGAGTCCGACATAGTGGCAATATCCGACATATTGGCCACATCTCTCGTGGAATCTTCTGAACCAAATACTAGTAGCGGCATCGGCTTCAACTTCAAAGCACAGATTGAACTGTTGAAGACCAAAGCAGGCGTCGATTCATTACTGCGTTCAAGAATACGTGCAATCGAGAGTGCCATGGAAATTGAATGTCCCATTGATGAAATAGATGAGGCGGACTACCTACGCTTCCTGTGGTCACACGAAACGTTTCGCAAACGTGTGGAAAAGTCAGCCCTGCTGTCGAATGAGCCTCACATTTGGGAAGATCACAACTTTGCATATGCTCCCCAAAGTTCCTGCTGGCTCCAGCACAAAATGATAACCGCTTTGGATGCATCGTCCGGTGAAATTGTTGGCTTTTGTGAAGTCGCAATGTTGTCACGTCCATCCTCCGAATCCAACAATGATGGGGACGACGAAAAGAAGAACTACACCCCAACCATTTTGAATCTGGTCACTTCCCCAAAGTACCGAAGACAGGGAATTGCCACTCGGTTGATGCAGAGTGCTTCTAAATATGTCCAACGAGAATGGAAAAACAACTTTGATGAGCTGAGTCTGTACGTGGAAGCGGAGAACAAGGCTGCGATTGCATTGTACCAAAATATGGGATATGGTCAACTTCAAGAAGTGGAAGGTGATGATTCCAGCTTTCAACTGTACATGGCCAAACCGTTTGTTCCGAGCTATGCATAAGACAGTACGCTACTGCTAGAGTAATAGATGCAATGAGTTCTGCAAGTACGAAGAATTGAGACCCCAAACCAGAGTCCGAAGATCACATTGATTTTCCCTACTCTGTATTTTTGTTCAACGTCGCTACCTTGTGTGCCGTCGCCGCTACTGAAGCGGAGATTACTATAATAATGTTCAATTAGCCAAAGATGAAAGTATGTTTGCCGCCTTAGAATCGTTGCAAAATTGTATTCGCCAGACTGTCCGAAAAGTCGCCTCAAAAGAACTGAATTCTATTTCTTGCTGTTGTCTTCACTGAACATTGGTGAGAGACCAGTTTCCTTTCAACTTGAGATTGCTCACGACATTTGCAATGGAAAGCAATATCTTTTCGCCCCACACGACTATGTTTGATCCGTTCTCCACATATGTCATGAGGATGACATCCATCTCCGCTTCGGTTAAGTTCTCGGATGCACACTGCTCTTGATACAAGTACATGGGATGGCGAGAGTCCAAGAATCCCATTGAAGCTATATACGGACTAGAGCAATTCACAAGTCCACTAATACGATCAGCAATCGCTTCGCCTGCCCCACTGGAAGCAAAGCAATCAAAGGAACTACCAGGATGCTCTGGATTTTGTGGAATGCACAATTGAGTGTTCCTATGGCGTAATCCTAGTAAGCCATTGGGCAGTTCAATCTTTTCCCAGTGATCATCATTCCCACTACTTTCCTCCGTTGTCGTCGAGCACTTTTCCGTCTTGACAAATGAGTCGTTGGCCGCATAGGACAGACACATGTCGTCTAGTTCCGACTCGATTTTCACTTGAACTATGAAAGATTCGGGAACATCGATTTCACCACCCACCTCACCATCTCTATCGCCGCCGTCTTCATCCGTGTCAGTGTCTGGAGATTCGTCATCAACGCTTGCACTCTGTGTTGACTCTCTGGTGTCTGGTTCCGTAGTATCCGAAGATTCGTCTGGCCTTCCATTCTCAGTTGGTTTGCTGGTAGGTTCTGGTTCTACGGTAGCATTGTCGACGATGTCGTTCTTATACGCCGACTTTCGTTTCGAACTCTTGTTGGACAAGCTGCTGCTTCGGCTCTTTTTCGTACTTTTCTTAGAACTCTTCGAAGCTTCTGTCAAAGAAGATTGACTTCTTTTGGAACTCTTTGTACTTAGATTTCTATTGCTTTTTCTTCGAATATTTCGGTTGCGTTGCGACCCCTAGGTGGCAAAGATGATTGTTAGATCCCGAATGTGTGACTCGTGTTGGCCAAAAGCTGTTAGAACAGAACATACCTCTGCTGTTGTCTCTTTCAAGCTGATCATCAACGCCAAACATAGTAGCATTACCCTTATTCTCATTGTGTAGTGAAATCTGTATAATGGTATAGTGCTCGGACCCCCAAGAAA
>JAAMXS010000723.1:0-24728 GCA_019693525.1 Cylindrotheca fusiformis | reverse complement strand
ATATATACATGGAGCATTTTCGTTTGTCACTTCTTGGTTGGTTGCAGAGTAGAGGTGGAGTTTTTGCTGGATCTCATCTTTTCACCATCATAAATTGTTTTTCAACAACAAGCGTACAACAAAAGCTCTTCCTCTAATCCACCCTTCCATTTTATCCCGGCAGAGAAAAAAATGAAACAGCTTGTTATTTCTGGCAAAGAACTCCTGTTATGGAGGACTTCTTTTCGATGTGTCACATCTACCAGGCTTCGTTTCGCGTGGCAAAACACATACTTCGGTCTCGAATTGACTAGTTAAAAATTTCATAGTAGATATTATATACACATGTGGTTGAATGGTGTTCGTAGAGAGATTGGCGCAGGAAGATGTACATGGTAGCCTTCCAGTAAATTTCCAACCCTCTTCCGAGAATGCCCTAAACCCTCAGAGAACCTTCTGATCGAATGGACTTAACCTTTCGTACTTCTGATGATGTTGGCAGAGAAAATCACTCCATCCTTCTCTTGAGTACTAAGAATGGTATATTTAGTTGGGTGGTTCCATGGATATATAGTGATCATATTGGCAGAGCTCCATGTTCTATACGAACAGAATTCTGGACGTTGGATGGAAGAAAAAGCAGGCCCATCATCAATAAGTTACATGGGTGAAGCCAATGCCATTCGATTTTCAATGTGCTCCTAAAACAATGTGTTACGTAATCCACCAAAACCTAATTTATAACTAAGATTCTTAACTATGACTACGACGTCTCTTGGAGCCTGTCAATGCTCCCTTATTACCACCTTTCCTTTTCTTTACAGCACGATCCATGGATCGTTTGTCATTCTTCATGCGCTTGTCCACAAGCTTTGTTCCCTTGACACCTCGGTTTCCACCTCCCTTCTTGGCAACTACATATTCTTTGCCCTTCTTATTATCGTTTGAGCGCAAAGCCTTGCTGATCGACTTCAGCTTCATTGCCTCTGACATTTCTGACGAATTGGCGACAGCTTCTGCTTTCTTCTTGGCGGCCGATAGTTTGAGCTTGGCCTTTCGGTTCTTACAGGCACGAGCTTCTGCAACCTTGGCAATCGGTCTTGTAGACAGCGCAAGCTGCTTTTCCTTCATCTTCGCCAAGAGAGCCTCTGGAATTGGCAACTGGGGTCTAGATAATGACGATTTTCATCATCTACAAACCATCAATCTGGCAAATCCGATGGATCGCTCCAAGCAAATCGGTTGTAGGAAGCATCCACGAGAGCTTTGGCTTTGGACTTTCGAAGCATCATTGTCCCCAACGCCATTGTCTTTGCATAGTCATCACTATCATAATCTTCGTTCTCAGAAATAGTGTGAATGCATGAACAACGCACGTACACCTCTTGTCTTTCATCGCAGCATCACATCTCAAGACATGGAAGGAGGGTTCAGCTTTCAAGGAGCTGGTGACTTCGAAGGACAAACACTGTTGTATGAAGCCGGTATTTGACCGTTGCAACCGCCATATATCTGATACTTTGATGGACAGACGCAAAAGTCGTAGTAATGTCGATAAGCTATGTGCGACATACCCTAGCCCACTTTCGTACGAAGACAAGTCTAGGACACGATTTTTAAGGTCCAAGCTCTCTATCTTTATAGTACTTCCAGGGTGTTTCCAACATCGTTGCCATTTTCTTCGCCTTTTGCCTTGACAACCTCAATGAAATTGCCTTCATTTAGCTGTTCAGGGTTTTCTGCAATGCATACGTCATCCAACTCTCCTTGTAGGACAGGAGTGTATCCTCCAAAACCACTTCTTGAGACTACATAGCAGCATCGTAGAGCCACTACAAGAATGACGCCTAGTATGGCAGCCGTGATCACAGAAGTAACTTTCTTTGAATGATCATCGTCTTCTTTGCCAAGCTGCTTCGCCACCGATTCTGGGCTTGGAATCCAATCTGACTCTTTTCCTTCTTTTCCGTCGCAAGGCCAATTTTCACCAACGAAGGCAAGCCACAGCATAGTGGAAGAAAATGGTGTTGCTTTCGCGACAAAGCTGCTGTCTGGAATTATCATTCGGAGCCCTTCGATAATCTCCCCGAGATTGAAGTCATGGATATAGAAATCAAATAGTCGGTCTTCGTCGTCTACCACCCCAATCATGATGAACTTCGGCAACAGGCCACTCCAGAGAGAAGGCTCACCACTAATTGACTCATTTAATTGAAGGATTGCATGACCAGGGACGCTCCCAATGTGCACGATCGTATCATTGAACGGTGCCACAGCCATGATATCATCAACTGTGAGTGGCGCATGGGATAGTAAGTCATATCTCCAAGATTTGTTTTGTAGAAGCATAATGCTACCATTTTTGTCATCGACAAAGAACGTTTTAGGAACCACTTCGTCTCGAAACAAGCGCCATAGTGATACTTCATCGTCCAAAGTTGCATTTGCAATGTAGTCTTGTGGGGCACATCCAATGTTTTCAAGCAGGCCCATTTTTCCGCGGATACTTCGAACGAAAGTTGAGAGTTCAATTCCATTTTGTGTTTCCATTTCTTTTGGATCATTTAGGCCTAGGTGTTCAGAAAGAGCTTGTGCGCTGCCGTCTATAAAAACACTTTGAAATTTGCCATTGGTACTATTGGTGGGCGACTCGGCGGTTGCTCTTGTAGGAAACGAAACGAACCCTATTGTGTCCAGGTATCTACCTGCCTCAAACGACATGCTCCAGTCATCTAGCTGCATCTCCCCTCGGTAGTGCGTATGCCCTGTAATGAATTGAATGGGCATTTCATCTCCTGCAATATCTCTAATTGCCTTGCGAATGGCACCGACTAGCGGGTCCCTCAAATCCATGTGGGCAAGGACAAGAACTGCATCGACAGCACGTTTTCCCTCCAGCACCAAAGCTTCCCGAAACCAAGGCATCCGGAGTACATCTTCTACGTCTTCCACATCGATGGACTCACATGCGCCTTTCATGTTGTACAAAAACCCGTATACAAGAAGATTCGATTGCTTTCCTTCCAAATAACGGTACAGCCGACCTAATGGTCGGGTCTTACCATCTCTGGTGAACTTGATATTGCCTGTCAAGTATCTATCCCCCCACCAGTCAACCCAGCCCCCTGGCCGAATCATATAGTCCACAATTTCTCTCTTATACAGTTCATGGTTTCCACAATTCAAGGCATCCAGTGGCAACTTCTGAAGAATTGGAATCAAGCTGCTTGGGTCGTTTGGGGCACTGAGACCGGTCCCGTCCACAAAATCGCCATTAGAAACAAACCACAAATCATGGCCATGTTGTTCGCAATGACCCTTCAATCTCTCATAGAAGGACAGCACGTCACCATAGTCAGCATTCATCAGAGGCTCTTGGCGACCATGACCAGCCACCCACGAATGCACATCAGTTAAGACAACAACATTTATTTCACCAATTGGAAGCGTGGGTTTTAGTGTTGATGCTGTCGATAGCTTTATGAATCTAAGAGCAGTGAGAAGGGCTACTGCATTTACGAACGGCTGTCTCATTGTTGCTATGATATTGAGAGCAATAACACAATAAAATGGGTGAAAGAAATGTTTGTTCCCGTGTACAAAAACATAGTATTATATGTCACGACTCAACAGCATGATTGGCGAGCGCAAACGCGTTCAAATTGAGACGCACTTTCGACCACTTCGAGTTCTCTAAACTAAGGGTGTAAATTGTTGACCTTACGTTTCAGTTCACAAAAATGACAGATACAATCACAGTATGAATGGAACGTTCCTTCAACACCATCTACAGAGGCAGCGAAATGTTGATGGTCGCCAGAATTGCCAAACAATAGAGAAAGATTGCTCCTGCCTACTACTAGTAGTAGGAGTTGCTGTTGAGATACGACTCCAGTCGGGGTCGGGCCCTATGGGTGTGGGGCAGATCCCTGACAAGAGTCCCAAATTAGGTCCCATCTCTGCCCGTATTTCCAATATAATATCTTGTCCGATGGTGGATTGTTGTGATTGCCATGATTTCACCAAATAGGTCCAACTACTACTATACCTTTTTCAGCAAAGTCTACACTCTCAGAGCAATATAGGAATTCATTCTTCTCATTGTAAAAGATTATTTCTTTCTCCAACCTAATAGTATGTCGTAGACACTCGTCCAAGCAATAAGGCTTGTTTTTTTCCTTCCATAGAATGACAAAAAGGGACCCTCGAAACAGGATGAACCCCTAAAGCACTCGTTTCCCGCGCAAAAGAAGATGCGCCGCGACAGATAGATATCGGGAACAACGACTGCTGGTTTGTTAAAACTACTTTGCAGACGATTCAACACCAATAAGCAGCGATGATACGAAACTATTATGTTATGCTTGCCAAGAACTCAAGCATCGACAAGCTTTCGTAAGGAAACAATGGCTGACAAAGAAATTCCGTCGTTGCAACGGCTGCATCCGACACAACCGACCAGCAGGTCTAATTCGAAAGCGGTCGTATTCCCAAAAGACAAATGGCGACGAATCCTTGCCATGGATGTCTCCTACAAAGATAGAAGAAGACGAAGATCAAGTATTACTTCGTGAAAAAGAAGGCACCCAACTGTGGCGGCTGCTGCTTCGAGCCAAGAGATTCATGGTCCAAAGAAAGTACGAAGAAGCACTCTCCGTGTGCAATACTTATTTCCATTCTCTTTTGGACCCAAGAAAATTCCATCCACGCCGAGCGAATGCAGAAGAGAAAAACGTCTTGTTGACGATTCAATGTTCGGTCAGCGAGCATCAGCAAAAAGAACCACTCATGTTGAGGCTTTCTTGGGCAAACAAAGAAGAAGACGACAAATCACCTTTTTTTGATCCGTTTGCCGTCGTGGCCATGCAATGTTGGCATAAAATGGAAGAGCAACACAACAAAACTGTCGAGAAGAAACCTTTGCTGGACGTATTACCCTTGCAAAGTATTAAAATGGAATTGTTTTATGTCTGGATGAAGTACTGGCAAACACTGGGACTTTGTAAAGAAGCTCTCGAGTGGAATATGCAAATTCTGATAAAATTGTTGTCCTCCTCCTCGAACGGCGAAGATAGTTTCAAAGACAACAACAACGCCAACAACACGACCATCCGGGTCGAATTCATTATCCAATGCTTGGGCCATCAACTCCCACGTGTCGTCGATTCGAACTTGGCCAGTGATATCGCAAAGTCTCTCTTGGGAGCGGTGCGGTCGAAAGAGAAGAATGAAGCTGCACAAGGAGATTTGAATTTGTATATTTTAGCGCTGAGCATGGTGGAGGATCCAATTGTCCAATCCATTCATGCCGTAAGATTGGTCTGTGAAAGCAACTCGATAGAACATCTAATCTCCAAAGAAGCCTGGCAAGAAATCCGGAGGAGTTGGGAAATGTACAATTCCAAGATTAACAAACCAGAGCAGAACGAGGAGACAGAAGCCGCTGGTGATGGTTCCAACAAACAGGTGGCTAATCAATCGGATTATTCTCCAATGCCGACCATCACAGGCGGCAGCAGACCCTGGAAATGGGTCGATACCGTTGTATGCTGGATCCGACACCAAGTGCGTGACACCATTGTCCATTTGTCCAGAAATCCTCAGCTGAAATCCCAAGTCACTATCTCACTGACTCTTACGTTACTGGCATGGCGGCAAATGGGAATTCTGAAAGTCATGCTGGGCTACATTTTGAGTCCACTCAAAGAGTTGATGGATGCCTTGAAATTAACCAACTGAATTGCAAGGGTATGTCCTATAGAATAGTGCAGCTTATACTTTCTTTTCCTTTTTTGCGTCCAATCAATACTGCAACGTTTTCTTGTTGACAACAACGTGCCATTCTCATAATGCGTTGAACAAGCCTTGACATTTCATGAACTGCCTTCTACTAGAAGCAGCAACGCTCTTTGACATGAATGATGATTGACGTTCGTGACTGTGTACTCTCGAAAACAGGTTAGAAGTAGGTATGAGTGATGATGGCTCATAGCCACTTAATAAAAAGCCAAAGATCTTTGAGCACACCTTCATCACGCAACATACTAGATCTCAGCAGCTTCATAGACTTAAGGTTGAACTGATTCGTCGGACCACGTGGCCGCTCGAACGACTAAGAACGGTTCTGCTACCAGATTTTCACCGATATATCATTATTAGTGATAGCCATATATGGCAATCCACGGCTCTTGTCCTCACGGTATACTGCTTCATTTTTTCGTTTTGGGCGCGGGGGTGCTAGTGTGGGTACCTAGAGTAGAGTACTAGAGAGCGGGTCGACCAGGAACATCCTGCAGGCGCGTTCAACTCCAACGGTTAAGAAAAATGATTCAGTACCCGCAATATTAGGCACTGTATATACGACGCGTGCCCCATAACCGACGGTCGGCGACAACTAGACAGATTCAGCGCGTATAGAATAGTGTAAACAAGTAGGAGAGACGATCAAGGTTTTGAGACCCGCGTTTGCATGGGCAAACAAACCTCCGTTTGCTTGTCGCCACTCTTCCATTGGCGATACTCGTACTCTTGACGTTACCGTCAATATTCCATTGGCGATGCGTTGGAGCACCAGGAGGTGCAGGACATTGAGGTGGACGTTATGTGTGTAGCAAGCAACACGTCGCCTTACAGAAATACCTCCATAGATCTGCGAACAACAATTTCCATTTACACCTGGCCAAATAACAATGTGGTTAATCAAATTTTCGCTCCTGATCGCACTGGCAAATGCTTCAGTGGATACAGGAAACAGTCTGAGAGGACGTTTTTATGCTGATGGTGAAGAAGCAGAATGGTTCTACAGGATAACCCAAAACACTGGAAGTATGGGGCCAACACCCCCTCCAGTCGCTCCTCCAACACCCACTGTCGTACCCGCCGTCAAATCAAACAGTGGGTTCTCAGGTATGTTTTGTTAGTATGTTGAATTGGTGTGAATGCTTGAACAACGCACTTACACCTCTTGTCTTTCATCGCAGCATCACATTTCAAGACATGGAATGGAGGGTTCAGCTTTCAAGGAGCTGGCGACTTTGTCTACCTTGATTCAAGTTTGGCCAAAATTCATATTCGCACAACTCTGGGCCAGGGCGGGACCTACTCCTACATCTCCCAACTGGTACTCTCTCTCGGGGGCGACATCCTTGAAATCCACAATGACCGAACTTATTTTGTGAATGGCAATACCCCGCTTAACCCGCCACAAAGTGTTGGCGGCTATCCTTTTTCTGCCATTGGTGGGCGTTTTTCAATTGACCTAGGGCAAGGCCAGTCGATCAGGGTCGACAGTACCTTTGGCGGCTTCATCACTGTCGCTGTCACTGGAAACGCTGACGACTTCGGAGATAGCCGGGGGCTCACTGGATCCTTTGATGTCGACAAGGCCATTCTTCGGGACGGTAGTCTTGTGGATGCCAATCCAGGAGAAATCGTAACTGAATGGCTTGTTGACACTGACAAAGGAGACGAGCTGCTCTTTCTCCAAGCTCCACCCCAAGACGGTGTCCTAGTCGCAACACCTGTTACCTTCACTCCAGAGGATAGAGCTGCAGCAGAAGAAGCATGCTCGAGACTGCAAAACGATCAGGCTCTTTTTAATAATTGCGTATTCGATGTTCTGGCTACAGGTGATCTCGACATGGCATTGAACGAAGCCCTTGGTCCTTTGCCTGACGAGCCATTCTGCGCAAGCGAGAACAAATGCTTGGAGGGTACAATTGATTCAAACGGGGTTTGCCAATACATATCAATCCCTTGCAGCAACTCTACTTTCATCTGTAATCCTGTTGATGGCATATGCAAGAGTCCCGATGATCTCATTCCATGTGTTGCCGTGATTGATGAATCAAGTCAATCCGACAGCTATCTCACCCAACTGTGGGCAGAGTTTCGATCAAAATACCCCGACCGCCCGTTCACCGTTTTGCAACCACCATCCACGGGCACCCTGTACCTTCCACCAGATTTTGTCGACGATCCATTGACTCGATACTTTCCAGTTGTTCGCGATGCGGAATTGGGTCTACCTCCTTCTGATTGGTTCGAATTGAGCGGTTTGCCTCAGTATTCCAATGTCAAGTATGTTGGTCTTTTCATCGACGATTCCGGTAGCATGAGAGAGTGGCAAGTTCAAGGATCTATTGACCTATTTCTCAACAAAACCGCTGCAGTGGGTCTTGAAGTGCGCAAGGTGACGGACCCTAACGAAGACTACATTCTTCCTTTCCTCACCACCCTAGTCTGAAAGAAAGCGTCTCCAGGATTGTCTCCTTATTTGTAGTTACACATGCATCTTCCTATTTACTGTTAGCACCTATTAATTCGGTCCAGTCAGATTGGCCAGGCTGTATTCTACCAATCGCCACTACACGTTCGGATACCATTCGTTCCGGTATTGCAGATCTATCACGTTTATTCTATCAGGTAGCTGATCCATCACTTTCTTCTTTCCATCTCGCCTCCTAGTTCTGCGTCATACATATATATGTTTCCACGATTAGTGTCTACCTCACGGGCGTGGTGGCGATAGCGGTGGCTTGACTTTCCGTTTTGAAAAGCGGCTTCCTCTTTCGATCTTTATCAACAACAACAACAACATCGTCTCCCTATGATTCCTAGAGCGCCGATCATCAAACTCCATTTTTATCCAGAAATATGATCTTCTGAATTTGTACAGTAGTATGTGCTGTGAGTACACTGAACATGGGATCCGTAGTTCCTAGTCATGGTCTGGACCAGGGACAAAATAATCCCCCAAAGTTACACCAACATACTAGTAATAAACAAACTGCTTTCGGACTACACACTGTATTGAAGGCAACATTTGACTGCTGCTTTTGATGAACAGCAAGGAATTGCCACATTCAGCAAGAATCCGATTCAACGCGGCTATTCCCAAAGTACCAAAATGCAAGTACTAGCGAAGTTCTTCATGATTCGAGGTCCCAATAATAAGTTAAGCGAAATCTGGCGTACACGCTGTCACCCGGTGTGAGAGATGAGACAATAAATGGCGCTGCTTTGAGCATGATGCAATGAAAGTATCAGAAGCACCCTATATGTACAACGAGATTTTTTCAGAACGGTGGCTTTGACTCCACCAATGCCGAATTAACGCGGGAGAGACAGCGCCTCGATGATGATCCAATGTTCAACACGAACCGTTTTTCTGGACAGAAGAAGAAGAGTGTCGGTGTGTTCGGCGAGGAGCTCGAACCAATGCTTTAACTCATGCCGAGGCTTTCCTGGATAGATGAGGACGACACATTTTTTTCTTTTGATCCGTTTGCCGTCGCTATACTGCCTTTGCAACGAGCAGCACAAATGTGTCGAGACAAAGCGATTCCGTGTCGCTGGCTAAACCCGGAAAGCTACAGGGAAATGTTTATGGCAGACACGCAGGTTCTGGAAAGAATCTCTCGAGTGTAAAATATGCAAAGGTTTTTGAAGAAATTGATCTCGGATGGCGAAATTGCAAATACCCAACATGCCGTTCGATTGGTCTGTGAAAGCAGCTCGATGGCAGGCCAGGTCAAATATCGAATATCGAAACACAGCCAGAAAATCCGCAAGTGCTGAGAACCTTACAATACCAAGATGTCAACAACAAAGAAGAGCGAGAACGGGGGAGGGAGCCAGTGACAGTTCCAAGAAGCAAGTTCAATCCACGAGAGAGTAGGCGGATCGAACACCATACTTTATCCTCCAATTCCAGCCACAGCAGGCGGAAAACCCCGAATCAGTGGTTGTCCTTGTACATACGCCGGATCTGTCACCATAAATGCGCGACACCGTATTGACAGTTCTTCGCCTACTACAAGAACCCTGAGATGTTTTATTTCTCTGTTTATATACTTTCTTGTAGAAAGTCAGCCAGCTTGTTCGGGTCTGGGATGCAAGTGTGACCCAGAGTGGCGCTTGGGCAGTTCTTCATCGATCTTACAAGATTGAAGAGCTGCAGCGAGCTACAACATAGATCTACCAATATACCCTTTTTTGTGTTCTGGTGCAGTGTTGTATCGATTTATCCTGCAAGGGGGTTGGGGGTACGTCTCAACTATCAGAACGCCGGCCGGGTCCCTACGTATTTCCAAACCCCCTACGTTTTAAAGGAGATCCTATGTATTGGTTCTTTCAAACCCGATTTCCAAACCTTTTCGAAAACCAAATGCCATAAAACGAAGAACCTTCCGGACAACACTTCATGATGAATCAAGAATTTGCCCAGCCGTATGTAAGTTGGACCACAAGAGTTGACCTATATAATTAAAGGGACTTTGATCTCTCACCAGTTCATTTTGTAGCCCGACGTGGAAGTCCCTTCGAGCCTCAGTGCTGCCAGGAACGAAAGGCGGTATCCTTGTACCCGCAATCTGAAGGCCTTTGGTCTGCTTCTGGCCCTTGGAATTGGTTGTGCCACTTTAGTCGGCGTGCTGACCCTAGTGC
The DNA here is from genome assembly GCA_019693525.1 of Cylindrotheca fusiformis. NCBI lineage: Eukaryota > Bacillariophyta > Bacillariophyceae > Bacillariales > Bacillariaceae > Cylindrotheca > Cylindrotheca fusiformis. The sequence goes on along the minus strand of JAAMXS010000723.1, from coordinate 14,303 downwards.
TGCGAAAGCCGGATTCTGCTCCATCAGAGTCGAAAGGTCTGCGTGTAACTTCCGCTCCTTCACCCAACGAATCTCTTGGATCTCCCGCTCCTTCGACGGAATCCAGTCTTCCTTCGTTAGAGTATGTGGAATTTAGAGGTACAAAGCCTCTCGGATTGTGCCAAGGAGATTGTGATCGCAACAGTGATTGTGAAGACGGACTCGAGTGCTTTCAGCGTTCTGCGAATGTTGCAGTTCCAGGGTGTGCTAAAGGCGATGAAGATGAAAGCCGAACTGACTATTGTATCGCCATCGCCAAGCAGCTGCCAACGATTTCCTTTAGTGAAAAACTTCCCCTCGGTCTCTGTCAAGGAGATTGCGATTCGGATGAAGACTGTGAAGGAACTCTCAGCTGCCAACAACGCCACGCAGGCGAAGAAGTTAATGGATGCAACGGGGGTGGTGAAGACGCGAGCGAGACAGACTACTGCGTCCGTATGTGTCGCCCAGACAGAGCGGAGATTCGTTTTGCTGGTCTCGACTCTGTCATTTCCTATGAAGAAGGTGTTCTTGAGTTGACATGGCTCGAGCCTGACTGGGATTCTCTGGACCGAGATGCCTGTCCAGTTGTCGAATATGAGGTCTTTCTCGTGGAAGGAGCCTTTTCGTATGAAGAGGGCTTTGACGAGCTCAGTGATTTCCACAACTCAGATATGATCACGTCGTTCACAACCACTGAACTGGGTTATACTATCAGCAATCTCTCCAGTACGACAGCCTACACAGTTCTAGTCATCGCAAAGATTGGTGATGGATGGATTTCAGACAACCGCAACGGACAGGAGGTCCTCATTTCCAAAACCAATCCAATTCTGAAACCCGGAGTGAAGATTGTGAATCTTTCGGATCGCAACATCGTTTCACAAAAGCAAGGCGACTCGTTAATGAGTTTCTCTGGAGGAGCCAGCGGAACTCTCGAAGCTGGAGATTTCGTCTTTGGCCAAGATGAAGAGGGACTTGATTTTCTTCTGATTCTCGAGGAGGAATTGATTGTTGGCAGTGACTCAGTTTGGAATGCCAGCAATGCAACTCTACTCGATATCTACGATGTGTTGTCACTGAATATTGTAGTGGATTTGACTCCCACCTTGACTTCCACATTCCCTTCTGGACGGCGTCAACTCTTCGAGCTACCTATCGAGCTACCTACATTGACGCGCTCTGCTGCAGTTGGCCCTTTCCAACTATCATATGAATTCAAGGGAAAAGTTACTTTCGAAGCCAAGGTCGAGATTGATTCTATTCTAACGAATCCTGTCTTTGAGATAAGCTCAAGAACTATTATAGAAACGGCTCACACCCAAAAGAGTGAGTTTTCAGTCCCACTTGGTGCAGGATGGAGCGACAAGATAACAAAAGAATTGTATTACGGTCGGAGGAGAACAAAAACTTTCTTTGTGGGATGGGTGCCCATCATAATTGGGGGGCAACCTCGATTCGATGCCTTTTTGGAAGGGTCACTGAGCGCTGGTTTTAAGCTCACGACATCCATTGAAACAAAGACTACCGACATCTTTTCAGTATCCTACTCTAAAGGTCTCGGGTGGCAGTATGAGAAATCTGAAGACTCTACCAGTATCGCCAGCACGGACGGTGTCGAGGTAGAGTTGGTTGGCAAAGCAGGATTTGGTGTGCGGTTTGATCTCAGCGTCGACTTCCATTATCTTTTCTACATTGAACCAGGCGTTGATGTTGGCTTGAGTACCGAGGTCACGACAAAGGCAAATCCACCAGGTGTTGCATTCCCACCTGTCGCGATTCACCTCAGCAAGTATGAGCTGGGAACACTGATAAGGCTCAGGATTGCTGGTGGCATTCCGATTCTTAAGCATGAATTGGCCTTAGCCACAAAGGAAATGCCCTCGAAGAAACTGGTTGATCTTCCAAAGCCAAAGCTTGTGGCTCTTGACCAACGTATTTGCCAACAAAACGAAGCCTACAGCATTACTGTGCAACTTGAAACCGGCACTTCGGGGATCGGAGGAATCGTGATAGACGACCCATACAACTTTGCTGCTGGAGACTGGTCTTCAGCGAGTGGCTGGGTACTCAACCATTCGCAACCAGGGTCACCACAAGCAATCATTTCTTTTCCACGCGCTGCCATGGCGTCGGTTGACTCGGTAGAATACCCATCCAACTTTGATCTCTATTCACAGGCAGACATTAACAGTCCACCGACTCCCTTCTTCTTTGCACTGCTCATGCATACGCAAGATCTCCGAAGTGTTTTGGCAGCCGGGAATCCACTTCCCACAATGTTTCAATGTTGTGACGATTCAGATTGCAAGGACACGTCGTTCAGCTGTGAGGGTTTTCAATGTGTACAAGGCGATGGTACAGCAGTACCCACGCCCGCCGCAACAAGAATGCCCGTTCCAGAAACAGAAGCACCCGTACCAGAAACAGAAGCACCCTCCCCCGCCATACCTGCCGTCAAATCCAACCGTGGATTCTTAGGCAAGTATTTGCACACCATCTACTGACAGCTTCAAAGTTTGTTTCAATGTCTGAGGCAACAATGAACTAACACCTCTGTCTTTCATCACAGATCCACACTTCAGGCCTTGGAATGGACCGGCGTACGGCTATCAAGGAGCTTGTGACCTTGTCTATCTCCAATGCAGTTTGGTAACGATTCATATTCGCACCACTCTGGCCCAGAGCAGTACCAACTCATATATTTCACAAGTGGCCATACTTCTTGGGGGTGACATCCTTGAAATTCGCAACGACCGAAGCTACTTTGTGAATGGAACGTCCCCCCTCAACCCACCACAAGATATTGGCGGCTATCCATTCTCTGCTTTTGGTTGGCGCTTTGCAATCGACCTTGGGCAAGGCCAGTCTATCAGAGTCGAATCCAGTGGAAGAATGCTAACTATCACTGTCACTGGAAACGCTCTCAACTTCAGAGATAGCAGGGGTATCCCTGGATCCTATGATGTTGACAAGGCCATTCTTCGTAATGGCAGCCTCGTTGATGCTAGTCCGGAAGTAATCGCAGCTGAGTGGCTTGTGGACGCTGACAAAGGAGACGAGCTGCTGTTCCTCCAACCTCCGCCACATGAAGGTTGCTTGATGGCATCACCTTTATCCCCTTCTCCAGAGGATACAACTGCGGCGGAGGAAGCTTGTTCACGACTTGAAAACGATCAGGCTATGTTTAACATTTGTGTCTTTGAGGTGTTGGCTAGAGGCGATCCCGAAGCGGCGTTAGATGAAGCGTTTGATCCCCTGCCGGACGAACCATTCTGCGCAAATGAGAACAGATGCTTGGAGGGTGAACTCGATTCAAATGGTGTTTGCCAATATACAGCAATCCCGTGCAGCAACTCTGCGTTCGCTTGTGATCCCATTGATGGCGTATGCAAGAGTCAAGATGATCTCATTCCAAGTATTGCTGTGATTGATGAATCAAACATCGCAAACTCCTATTTCGACAGAACGTGGGCAGAGTTTCGATCGAAATACCCCAGTCGCCCATTCACCATTCTGCAGCCACCACCTATCGCGGGCGCTTCCCTGTACCTTCCACCAGATTTTGTCGACGATCCATTGACTCGATACTTTGCCGTCAATCGCGATGTGCAAGACAATTTGCCTCCTTCTGACTGGTACGAACTGAGCGGATTGGTGCAGTTTTCCAATGTCAAATATGTTGGACTTTTTGTCGACAATTCCGGCAGTTTGGAAGAGTGGCAAGTTCAAGGATCTATTGACCTATTTCTTAACAGGACTGCTGAAAAGGGTCTTGAAGTACGCATTGTGACGGACCCAAACGAGAATTGGATTCTCCCATTCAGTACAACCCTGGCAAGTCGATAGAGGTCTCAGGCTTGACATCATATTTGTTGTTACAAAAGGAGTCCCTAGATAAAACGCAAGATTTAATCACTTAAGACCTAAATGAATGTGTGAGGGTGAGATATGGGAAGTATAGATGAAAAGGAATAGATGTTCGTCTTGGGGAGACGTGAACAAATCAATCGCAGATGGCTTCACTCAGAAGCTATCTAGTACATGGAGTCTGACGACTACTTTCTCTCTTGACAAGAAGACAAAACGAGGGTCTAGATATATACTAACTATCCAAGAATCGATTGTGTTGCGACGGGCGTGGAATGGTTGCTTGTCAGAATTAGTTCGTGAAACGATTTTCCTCTCTGGCTTCGCAGCAAGACAAAACGAAAAACATGGATGGCAGATTCCAATTGTTTTGTTTTGTTTTGTTTTCAACGACTTACTACTCCTCCTCCAACCAGGTCACAGCTCTTCCAGCCAGGTCATAGTCGTGAAATCCAGCAGTGACTTCCACTCTGTATCGTTCCCTTGGGATGGACACCCAGCGGGGATTCTGCTTGCCTTTCAGAATAACTTGACCACCATCAATTAGTTTGTGAAACGAGATTCCTCTCTCTCTCTTTCTCTCTGGACTCGCAACAATATAAGAACAAAAAAAAAACATGGATGGGTGTGATTCTTACGCCGATTGCTTTGTTTTCTCGTCAACTACTACTCTTCCAACCAGATCATAGTCACGATATCCAGTAAGTTCTACCCAATATCGTTCTCCAGGATGGACCCGGGGGTTTCCTTCCAGAATAACTTGACCATCAATATCGGGACATTGACCAAAATATCTTCCCACAATTTCATTCGTATCCTCCCGTATCCCTTCAATCACAGTATGTAAACGATGGTTCTGTTGCACTCGTTCTTGATTTCGACGTTGAACAATATCCAATTGAGCTTGCATGAGTCTGTCGTATCGTTCTTGTTTGATGTCTTCCGATACATGATTTGGTAATTTGTGTGAATAGGCCAATGGTTCATCGGAATATTGAAAGACTCCCACATTTTCAAGTTGAAATTCATGGACAAAGTTCAACAAATGTTCAAAATGTTCTTCCGTTTCACCAGGAAAACCAACCATGAGACTGGTTCGGATATGAATATTTGGTAATCTTTGTCGTAACGCATGAATAGTGTCCTTGATATCCCGATTGGTAGTAGTTCGTCGCATGAGCCGTAACATGTCATCATGACTATGTTGAATGGGCATATCCAAATATCGACAAATTCTAGAATCCGATTCCATAATATCCATAATCTCGGATGTAATTTCATCTGGATACAAATACAATAGACGGATCCAAACATCATCAGTGTTGTTGTTGTGTTCGTCGGTAGCTTTCAGCAAGGCCCTCAAAAGACTTGCCAGATTGTTGGACGATGGTGACGATGATGATGATGATTTGAAAAAATCTTTTCCATAATCACCCAAATCTTGAGCAATGAGAATGATTTCCGAAACACCATATTCCAATAATGCTTGATATTCGTCGATCAATTGTGATATTGGTTTGGATTGTAGCCGGCCTTTGATTTTGGGTATAATACAAAAGGCACAAGCCTTTTTACATCCCTCTGCAATTTTCAAATAGGCATAATGGGGTGGCGTGGCCAAGAATCGTGGTGTTTCCCCCCGTTCCAAAAAACTTCGTCGTTTCGATGATTGAAGGACGAACGAGGATGGCGACGACGAAGACGATGATTCGGATTCGTTTTCTTCTTTTTCTTGTTCTTCTTGTTCTAATTTGGTAATGGCATCCATAATCTTGTCGACAGCGCCAGAACCCAATATGGAATCCACTTGTGGATAATCCTTCATAATTTCATGTTTGTGTAAATTCACCATACATCCCGTGACAATCAATTTTTTGGATTGTTTCTTCTTGTTGTTGTTTTTGATTTGTATCATTTCTTCCATGGCCAATTTCGATTCGTCTCGTGCCGATTGTAAGAATCCACATGTATTAATCACGATATAATCCGCGTCGTTTGGATTGGCCGTCACTTCCAAATCACCATCCTGTATGGATATTCCGGCCATGACTTCGGTATCGACAAAGTTACGAGGACAACCCAAGGATTGAAACATGATTTTCTTCTTCTTTGGATTCGTCGTTGGTGCTCGGCGTTGTCTGGCAAAGTACCGCTTACTACTACCGATGGTGAGACCATTTAAAGAAGGGATTCTGCCATGTTGATATGAGTTGCAGTGTTTGCTATTGTTGTTGCTGATAGTATGAAATAGCTGATGTTGTTGTTGTCGTTGGGTTGACGACGAAATCCTGGTAATGCTGTTGTTGCTGCACAAGGAAGAAGAAGAAGAAAAAGGCATCCATAACAATAATCTTCTTTGAAATACGATCCTAGTACTGCTGATGCTTCTGCAATGGGATGCCATTTCTCTTTCTTAAAGTTGTCTTACTGGAAGAAACAAAAAAGGCAATGGGGTGCTTGCTATAGTTTATGTCAGACGAGACGACAGAAGTTCTTTCTTTTTCACCGAGACCATTCATTTTTTCCCACTTCATATTGGCGCGCGCGCATCCCCCCAAAAACCTACCTTACATTGTATTCGTAGTCCTCGGATTCCCGCCTCCAAGATGAGTCGACACATTGATTGGACAGGTCCAGCTGGTCTTGCTCTCTTCTAGTAGCTTGTTTGTTCAACCTGCTTCCTTCTCCTCTGCTCCTTTTCTCTTCCTTGGTGGCTCACTCCTTTTTCTTTCTTCTTCCTCCCTGCTTCTGAGTTCCCCCTTTTATTTCCACGTGCATTGGTCGGGGCACAGCCACGTCATCGAACAAACAATAGCTACGACTGGTAACTATAACAATTTGGCATTATGGACTCAACTTGTGCTGCTGTGGTATACTAGAAGAAGACAAATTGGCTTTGATCCCCGCTTGCCGTTGCTGATGACTGACGACCGTCACCATTCTAGCACACACAATATGTTGCCCAATAAGCTCTGCCCATCAGGTTTTTCAGGCGGCAACAATCCATATGATTATTTTGGAAGTGACCCGTAGTACTCCCGCGCCGCAATTAACATCACTAAATACTCAGAACAGACGACAGTACACTATTCCAGGTGCCACCATCTCTGCTTCTTGCAGATCCATCCCTGCCCTGCTTCCCGACGATGTGCTCCACCATCAAGGCCATCATAACCTTTAGACCACAACCCCAACCTTATGCCTGGTGACGATCTGCTCGTTCTGTCACTACACCAACTGGCTCAGTCACGGAATTCTTCAGGCCTGTCAACTGAACATCAGTCTTTCTGTGACCCCGAATCGAATCTACCTCACGATTGGTGTGGTGAGGATAGCTGCAGTGGTATCTAAATCATATTATCTGATTATTACTACCCTGCTGATAAGGGAGCGTCAATTCTGAGATTTGTGCTTTCAGACCAGGGTTGTGAGGAATGGCAGAAAGGGATTTTCGTCTGGGTTCACCACCCTGCGCACTTCAAGACCCATTTCAGCAGTCTTGTTGAGAAAAAGGTCGATCGATCCTTGAACTTGCCACTCTTCCAAACTCCCTGAATTGTCGATGAAAAGTCCAACATACTTGGCATTGGAATACTGCGGCATTCCGCTCAGTTCGTACCAATCAGAGGGAGGTAAGCCCATTTCCGTATCGCGAACAACGGGAAAGTATCGAGTCAACGGATCTTCGACAAAATCTGGTGGAAGGTAGAGGCTGCCTACGCTGGATGGTGGCTGCAACATGGTGAAGGGGCGGTCTGGGAACCTAGTTCGAAACTCTTCCCACAGTTGGTTGAGGTAGGAGCTGCTGACGCTTGACTCATCAATAACAGCAACGCATGGGATGAGATCATCTGGTTTCTTGCATATCCCATCAATGGGATCACAAACAAAAGTAGAATTGCTGCAAGGGATTGGTGTGTATTGGCAAACACCATTTGAGTCAAATGCACTCTTCAAGCATTTGTTTTCATTTGCACAGAATGGTTCATCAGGCAGAGGTTCAAAGGCTCCATTCAACGCCATTTCCGGATCGCCTGTAACCAACACATCAAAGACACAGTTATCAAACATATCCCGACGGTCTTGCAGTCGTGAGCATGCTTCTTGCGACGCAGCTCTATCCTCGGGAGAAGAAGAGAACGGTGATGCCCCCAAAATACCCTGGTGTGGCGGAGGCTGGAGGAACAGCAGCTCGTCTCCTTTGTCTGCGTCCACAAGCCACTCAGCTGCGATTTCTTCTGGACTAGCATCGACAAGCCATTTAGCCATGATTCCTATGAAAGTAGGAATCATGCCAATACCATCACGACGAGTGGCCTTGTCCGAATAATAGGATCCAGCGAGGCCCCTGCTATCTCCGAAATCGCTAGGCCTTCCAGTGACAGTGATAGTGATCATGCTGGCAAACGTAGGGTCAATTTGGATCGACTGGCCTTGCCCTAGGTCGATTGAAAAACGGCCCCCATAGGAAGAAAAAGCATAGCCGCCAACACGTTGGGGTGGATTCAGCGGGAATTCTCCGTTTATATAGTAGCTTCGGTCGTTGCGAATTTCGAGGATGTCCCCCCCAATCGACACAGCCACCTGCGATATATAGGAGTAGGTGCCACTCTCGGCCAAAGTTGTGCGAATATGGGTTTTGGCCAATCTTGAATCGAGGTAGACAAAGTCACCCGCACCTTGATAGCTGAACCCTTCATTCCAACCTTTGTAGTGTGACGCTGCGATGAAAGAACGAGGCATAAGTATGCTGTGCAGCTATTGAGTATTACAGCTGATTGTACTTGCCTGAGAATCCTCTGTTTGATACCACTGGTGTACGTTTGGAGTCTTTGTCCACTGTACCCGCCACGGCGATGGAAATAATACAAACAGACATGACAAAAACAAACAGTCCATAGCCACAGAGATAGCGGTTGCAAGAATACTGTGTCGTTGCTTTGCTATCTCCAACAGTCGGAGGAGTTTCCACGTCGGACTGCAAGTTGATTAGGTAAGACGACAAGACTCCTGCAATGCTACACTCTGCCTGGATTTGCCACTCACCTTCTCTTGAACGGGTTCTGGATCCATCCTGTACTATCCAGAGCAGCGCTTGTTCTATGCTAAAAGCTCAAGATTGAAGGGTTATGGTTCAAATTCTGAAAGTGTCTGAGATGGGTCTACACAGGTCCGATCACAGTCTCCTGCCGTTCTCGAGGAAGATGGGCACGTCTAAACCGAACGTGGCTGTGTAAGACGTGCCCATCTTCCTCGAGTTTTATTGCTTAATAAACGCAGTCAATCTGGTGCGATGACGCCTTTCTAGTTGGTGTTATGAAAGATCGCCACTGTATCTTGTCTGTCCTATTCTTTTCGACGTCTTCGTCGAACCCCAAGGTCTGATGAGATTTATGGCAGGTTTCCGTTTGCGAGCTACTACTAGTTCTCTACTCTTGCAGTATTCTCCCTTCTTCATGCTTGAGCTGAAACGATTTAGATTGGTTACGCACAAAGCTTCTAACGCGCTCGCGTGTGAAACGAGCTCGTTACTATAGTAGTACTAGTAGTTCTCTACTCTGCAGTATTCTCCCTCATGCTTGAGCTGAAACGATTTAGATTTGTTACGCACAAAGCTACTGCGAGTGGTCGCGTGTGAAACGAGTCGGAGTGTTGGTTTTGCTATTATTCGAAACAAACTTCGATCGCCGCAGGACCTTCACGCCTGCTGGAACAAGGGCAGTTTGCTGGCTGATGGGACTTATTCTTGCCATAAATCCTATGAAATCTACCAGTATCGAATACTCCCCCAAGAATGTCGACCACCAATCTATGACCCTGGTGGAAACTGTGGATACAGTTTTGCGAAGTCCCACGCCACTACATCGTTCACTTCGACGTTGCTGGCTTGAAAACGGAAAGAAGTTCTGAAAGTGATTCTAGACTACATTTTGAGTCCTTTCAAAGATTTGATGGATGAATTTAGCCTACGATCTGAGTCCTTTCAAAGAATAGATGGATGCCTTGAAACAAAGATACGAGTGCACTGAAGATTGAGCTCCCATACTACCATTCGAAGATGTGGTGAACTGTTTCCACCTATCGCTTTCAATTTTTTACTTCCGTGTATGGCTAGGGTCGATACTGGTCCGGTGGACACGGACAAGAGTATACATTTGAACCCGTGATTGCAAATCTTGAACTGTGATCGAACACTTTTTGGGCTTCGCGGTTGACGTATTAGCTGCTAATAGAATTTGTCTGGTTTAGAGTATACTCCGGCAACGGCACTGGAACTAGATCAAAGGCTACCAAGTACCCTTCTCGCGGAACATTTGGTTACCATTTGTGGAGCACATGTACACCCGCCTTCAATAATGGGATTCTAGCTGAAGCTTTCAGATGAAGTAATTGAGTATACAACAGTTAGTATTCGTTTTATTGTCCTTATTGCTATGGGTATATCCTTGGTCATCGACTGTCAAAAGATGACCCACGACTTCAGGGTGTCACTTTTCTTGTATCAACTTCAGCTAGTGGTTGTTCGGTGGTTGTTACCTCATTGCATTCCGATGCAATTTCTGTATCATCTTGGTCCCCTTTCGAAGTTTCAGCAGGTGGAGTTGTGCTTGAAGTCCCAACAGGAGAAATTGAGCAATTCTGGAGCACAATGTACAACACAAAAAGGCCGATCAACACCGCCGACAACAACCAAACCAATCTGCCAGTGGATGATTTACTAAACCCGCCCTTCGCTAGACCCAACCGCTTTTCCGCATCGTCTTTCAACGCCCGGTCAACATAGCTAGTTGAATGCTGTGTCGGTTTCTGTAAGGGTGATCTTGGGGATTGCAGTTCTGAGGAATGAAATGCTGCAATGTAAGGCACAGGTGTAAGTACACTTCGCGGGCATTGAAACTCCAAGGGCAGCTACATGTACTTGCCTGAGAAGCCACTGTTTGGTTTGATTTCAATTGGGTGCAGCGATATGGGCGAAGCTTCAGCTTTGGCCTCCACAGCCCGGAGGCACACGGCAACGCTAGTGACGACGAAGGTAAGTGCAAAAAGCAGAAAAAGTCCAACTCCCCAAAGATGGTGGCTACAATTGTACTTTTTCCTTTCTTCGCAAGGGTTAACAGTCGGGAAAGCTTCCATGTCGAACTGCAGGCTAATTAGTAGGAAATAGAGACTCCGATGCAATGCAATGCTCTGGACTTGCTACTTACTGTGTGTTGATTCATTCTAAACTCAAAGAGTGGTGTTTTTAATGCTTTGTAAAGCAGGTTCGAGAGCTATGAAGCGACAATCTCACAGCGGGTCTGAAATGTGCAGAGGGACATCACCAGCTTCCCGATTCGACACCTTTACTTCGCGAAACTACCATAAATTCCACCGAACTTGGGGTTTAGACAATTATGGCTCTTTTACGGAGACTTCAGACACGACCCAAACTAGTTCCCTGAGGGAAAGGTGTTGAAGATTTTTAATATCGCCGGTTCTGTTGAGCCACCACGGTTCTGTTGTGCCACCATGCCCTCGCAGCACAAGAAGAGGTTTTAAGTGAACGGTACCTCCTCCGTTCCATTTCAAACGAAACAGAGAGGTTCAAACATCCAGATGTATGTTGACTTGTAAGACCATTTTCTTAAAAATCTTTGGGAATTGCCAGAATTCTCATCACACTTTGAACAATGGCTTCAATAGGAGAAGATGCAAAACATATGGATCATACGCAACACGACTTTCTGTATTAGTACTAAGTTTGATCGCGCATAAACTTGGAGATAAGACCAAGGCTGGTAGGACAGCGCCGATTTGATCCGCTGTTCTGTGAGATGGTCGTTGCTTCGGTTCAGCTTCAGAAGATTGGAGAAAGGGCGTAACACTATACACAGAATATTCATATGATTGCTTACCGCAGGGCACAGCCCAAAGGATAGCCATGAGGTCGACGATTGTGATGCCCATGTTCTATGCAGACGAACAGATCCCGAACCCAATTTTCTCCTATGAATTTTCATTGATTATCTTGTTTACCTAGACATGCAAGCATGCATGCATTGCTTCGTCCAATACTGTACATACCTTCATGCCAAATCGTATGATCCGAGCCCCATTGAAGACTCTTGTCTTTTCTCTTTGAAGAATAGAAATGTAAGTCTATTATCAACATTCATGATAAATCAAGGAAACAGCTTTGGTCATCCCATTGAGGTATTCCATGTCGAGCCTGTGGAATCTGGTATATCTGTTTTGCATTGGTGCGAACTATGCAGATAAGATTTGCTAAATTAAAAAAGACTCTATTGCAAGATGTGAGAGAAAGCGTAGGAGCATCACTTATTTGATTGATCTATGATTTGCTGCATAGTTCGTACCAATGCAAAACTATGACTTGCCCACAACATGTCAAAGCTGACTACTGAGAAAGCAATGAAGGGAAGAAACGTGCACTTCCAGAACTTTTTTTTTAAAAATAAGAAGCAGGTTAATAGATCCTTGAACTTTCCCACTCTTCCAAACCATGTACCGGAGTTGTCGGTGAATAGTCCAACATGCTTGGTATGTGAACACTGTCAAAAGTTACCAAGCAGCCTTATTGTGGCACATTTGGTTGCCACTTGTGGAGCACAGTTATACTCCGCCTTCAAAAATGGGATTCCAGTGGAAGCTTTCAGATCGATTAATTGAATTCACAACAGTCAGTATTGGTTGTATTGTCCTTTTGAATATAGGCAAATTCCTTCAAAAATGGGATTCCAGTGGAAGCTTTCAGATCGATTAATTGAATTCACAACAGTCAGTATTGGTTGTATTGTCCTTTTGAATATAGGCAAATTCTTGGGTCATTGATTGTCTAAGATGATCCACGACTTGGTGTCGCCTTTGTTGTATCAAAAGATTCAACATGTTGAGGTTTGAGCAATTCTGAAGCACAAAGTACGACACCAAGAGGCCGATCAACACCGCCGTCAATAACCAAACTAGTTTGCCAGTGGAAGAATTAGTGAACCCGCCCTGCGCTAGATACAACCGCTTTTCAGTATCATCTTTCAGTTCCTGGTCAACATCGCTAATTGAATGATTCATCGGTGCCCGCAAGGATGCTCTTGAAGATTGCAGTTCTGAGGAATGGAACAATGCTGTGATGTAAGGCAGAGATGTAAGTAGACTTCGCGGGCAATAATACTAAGGCAGCTACATGTACTTGCATGAGGAGCCACGATTTTGTTTGTTTTCAATTGTGCTTGATGATATGGGTGAAACTTTAGGCACATCTTTGGCCTCTACAGCCCGGCTCCACTCGGCAACGCCAGTGACACAAGCAACTGCAAAAAGCAGAAAAAGTCCAAGACCCCAAAGACGACAGCTACAATTGTTTTCCCTACTTTCTTCGCTAAGGTAAACAGCAGGAAAGGCTTCCACGTCGTTCTGCAACCGAATTGGTAAGAGGTTAAGGCTCCTACAATGCAATGCCACATTTGGACTTGCTACTTACTGTCTGTTGAATAGTATCTCGGTTCATTCTGAAGCGTTTTCAAAGATAGCTTTTTGTGTTTTGTGACGATGATTTGATGTCCAGCAGTATAAGTAATAATTATAGCAAACAAGATACACAGTAAACAAGATTGACAACTCGTCATTCCTGGAGCTTCTGTGGTGTTTTGTATCGTGTATCCGTAGCTCATGTACCCACCCTTACAGCAGGGGTAGCGCTTTGTTGAATACAATCAGACCTACAGTACTAGTTAACAAAGATTTTGATGAAACCGCGCAAATTAGCGCTTTGGTGCGAGATGGTCTCGAAAGATACCACGACGCAGAATCATGAACAGAACATATATCGCAGGGCAAAGTTGTAAGGATATGATGTCCACGGTCATGGAGCCCACGTTCTTTTGAAACGAACCGATCCCGAACCAATCTTCTCCTTTTCCCCTTCCTCTGCTCACACACATGCATCGTGATACTTTCTTTGTTATATCATTCAATTCGTGTACGTATATACAGTACTCCTATTGCGTGCTTATTTGTTCCACTTTTCCATTGGGGGCATCAAAGGGGGAGCCCTTTTTCGCCAACAAAGTAAGTTGGTTCGTCAGCCGTTCCTGGACCGTCCGCAAGTGAAGAAACCCGCGCGACTCTCTGCGCGGCGACGAAACGATCAATAGAAGCGACTTCCAGCAAAATGGAATGTGGCTTGACACCAAAGCAACAGTTTTTAACGCTGTTTAGTCGCTATAAAATTTCACGACAAAACTATCTCATGCCCAAAAAAAATAGTGTCCTTTCAAAAAAATAAATAGTGTCCTTTCAAGAATAGTGTCCTTTCAAAGCATGAAAAAAAAAATAGCGTCCTTTCGACAAAAAAAATAGTGTCCGTTTCGTTCCACTTAGGATCACCTGGGTTAATCAGCCCAACGAGTTTGTGCCTG
>JAAMXS010000720.1:0-13180 GCA_019693525.1 Cylindrotheca fusiformis | reverse complement strand
AAAACAAACCAAAGAGGCGGCAATGGTGATGCAGGACAGAATGAGATTAATTTCTACCATGTATGAAGAAGATGTTTTGGAGGCCTACAGGAAGTCCCAAAGAGTGATGAATCGAAGTCAATTGGATGGCCGCAACAGCGACGCTTCTCCATCTGATTTTTATGAACTGGCAGCAGCAAAGTTCAATGACCCAACTTGGAAAGCAACTAGCAAGTCCCTACCTACTCTCCACGCTGCTTTTGAAGACCCTGTCGACTGGCCCAAGCGAGAGGAATACACCATAAACAGGGATAAAATCAAGGCAATCTTCAGTTGGGAGAAACAAAAGCTGAACCGAATCATCCGCGACTATGGCAGGAGTGGTGCCGGGGCTGGTGAATTGGACGATGATGAGCAGATTGAAGATGGCGACAGCACTGGAAGTGGGCCGCAATACTGGGGTCATTTCGACTTGGATCTGGCAAAGACAAATGGAGGAGGAGATGACAGAGGTTCTTTTCTGAAAGGAGATCCTCCTGATGTCTTGTATTGGTGGCATGTTTTGGATGAGTTGGACCTGTTGCAGATGACTTGTGTCAAGTTCAACCAAAACTTGGCTGCGTCGTCTGACCAAAAGGTAGGAAGTGTTTCCAGCACGACCAAGAAGAAGCAGAGGAGTCCCAATGATAGCCAAGGTTCAACGACAACAATGCATGCCGAGGTCCTCAGTAGTTCCATTGACCACAACACAGCAACAATGAACATAATGTCCCTGCGCAGGACCATTGCAACCTACCAAAAAGAATTGACCAAAGTTCAGGGAGACAGGTTTTCAGAAAGGGCGATGCAAATTCCAGAATATGGACTTTTTTGACTAAGCAAATCAAGGAAATTGAAGACTCAATTGCTTCATTGGAAGAGGAACTTTGCAGTCTCCAGAATCTAGATGGAACCAAACGTAGACGCACTAATTGATCAAGCAATGGGTCACCAGAACTAACATGAACTAACGAGATATTTGATTCACATTAGTCATTTTTAGTCAATGGAGTCAATTTTTTAGTCAATGAAGTCAATCGTTCGGATACATCCGGGTTTTACATTGAAAATCCGGGTATTATTTTCATTCTACGACTATCCTGGTACAGAAACCTACACAAAGTAGAAAAATTATACCAGAGCAATCTAGAAGACGTACTAATTAGTAAGCAATTATATTCAGGTTCGACACAGACTACTAGAGCTAATTACTAGTCCTCAATTGGAGGCCTTGTGAAACCCTGTTGTTCTATCCATTCCAGCATCTTGAAAATGGGTAAGTCACGCATATATCTGTCTCTTGATCGTCTCATGTTACGATGTTCTGGCTCAACAAAATCCCCTCCATCTAACAAAGCTTCAATACGATTGTGATCTGGATCAAAGGTACCAGGCATAATGAGGCCACCATCTAAGCGAATGCTAGAACGGTCCGAATCGGTAATGGGCAAGGGTCGTGCATCTTGAGAATCAATGCAGAAGTTATGTAGTTTGCACAACGCAACTGTTAAGGATGATATCTTCTTGGTGGAAAAATTTATTGGCATGGGTTTCTGGAGGCAGGACCAGCGGTGGACAAGCATGCCAAAGGCGCACTCTATGTTGATTCGAAGACTTGAATGGTAGTAATTGAAGTCATCCTTCGATCCGCTCTTGACATTCTTGAATGGTGCAACCAAGTAGGGAGTGTTAATGTATGCGTTGTCTCCAAACAAGACAAAGCCATCCCTGATTGCTCCCCCCTCTTCAATTCTTTGTCGTAAACTACAGTCAAGCCAAACTGTAAAATCAGATGCTGACCCAGGATGACCAATGAAGACATCACGGAATCTCCTTTTGTGATCACAAACAGCCTGCATGTTCAAACCAAATTTTTTTTTCCGACCACAAAAGAACTTACTTGGTCCAACTTTTAGTTCATCTAACTTCTCAGTGGGCTTGTGTGTCCACACAAGCATACAGTCGATAGCACCAACACAGTTGGAAAAGCCAGCTTTGGATTTCGACATGAAACCTGCAGCCACAGTCTCTTGTTCATCCAGTTTTGGAAATGACATGTCCAATTCGCGGGCACCATGGATAGCATCCACAACAAGCCACAAGCTTTTGTGGACTTCATACTAAGGAGAAACCCCATGCAGTGCTGCGATGTCAAATTTGTCTCCACCTGCAGCCCATCTAATGGCCATGCTGAGCCTAGCCATTGGCGTGACTTCTCCATTTGGTGTCATTCCTCTTTTTCTTTTTCGCAAATTGAATAGGGGTTCCAAAATGGACAGGAGACGCTTGAATGTTATCTCCTCCATCCGATACATCCTCCTGAAGACAACTGGACCAATCTCTGTGAAGAGAACTTCCATGTTCTTTTGTTGCCTTGGTATAACCACAGACCCGGTCGGCCTTCCGATGTAGTTGTAAAAAGGCAAAACAGGAGGAGGAGCATCGGCAACAGCTGCAAGCCAGTTTAGTCGGCAGCCTTTCATGATCTCCTCCTCTTCATCATCACTGTCACTGGTGCTTCCAGTAGACATGATTAATCCTTCAAATATAAAGTGCGTGTGTTTTGTTGTTGTTGTTGATGATGATGACTACAATAGCTGTACGGAAAGCGGGCGATTTTCCCACTCCAAATGCCCAAATTACAAACGGAACTAGTACGCCCAAAATAAGAAAACAGCCCGCTTTGGCCAGTCCCGGGCGGGTTAATTTCCGGGCTATTTTCCGGGTTCAAAAATTACAAAAGGAACCCCCTAAATACATTCCGCGACGAGCGCGAGGTTTCCACTTAGGCAGTTTCTTCCCATCTTGAAGTTTCGGATCGAGCACATAGGTAGGACATCCCCAAACATGGAGGCGGTGGAGAATGTCGTGCGTTGGAAACCGCGATTGTGACAGAATCTCGATAGGCGCAATTAAGGAGTCACGACGAGGAAGGTGATTCCAGATGAAGACGGCATGTTCCAAGGCAAAAGGCCATAAGTGCACATCAGCCGCTTCGGGCCAGTGAATGAGATGATGAAGAAGAATTGTGCGAGCCCACTTGGTCACGGTTTGAATGGACCGCTCGGCAACTGCATTCTGATGGTGTGCACCAACTCCACTGAAGTCGATGTCTTGGTCCTTGAGGGCAAGGTCGTTCCGCCATGCTTCAGAGTTGAAAGGAACATGATCGGCGCGATAGGACTTAATTTTAGGAACATTGTTGGACTTACACCAGTTCTCAAACTTCCATTTGGCTTGCAGAGTTTCACCAGCACGAAGAGAGATCTGATTCACAACAAAGATCGCAGAAGACACGTGGTCACAGAAGATAGTGCCACCATTGTATTGGTCCTTTGCGTTCTCTTTTCCTCGAGTATGAGGAAGTCGACCAGGGACAGAGGAGATGTAGGAATCGATAGAGACTTTGGACCCAGGGAGGAGATCGTTGGCACGAATTTCCATGTTGTGTTCATCGAAGGTGTGCCGACCTTCAGGAGGTCGTCTTGCTTGCTTTCCGAGCTCACAAGCAGCACACAAGATGCGGCGAGAGGTAGAGGAGGCACCAGGATGTCGACAACGGAGTATAGGGCCTTGGTCTTGATTCCGAGGTTGAGCCAGAAGACGTTGGACCCATTGAAAGTGCGAGTGGCCCAACTTGGCATGAAGGAGGAGAAGTTCCTTCTCTGCAGCTGTGAGGTTTTGATTGTTTTCATCAGCAACAGACATGAAAGCTTTTTCGGGATTTCCAGCGATGTAGGACATGTCGTGGAAATCAAGGCCTGCCACTGTAGCTGTGGCTCCCAGCATCATGGGAATGTTGTTGGCCTGATAGGGAAACTGGAGAGTCGACTGGTCGGCAAGAGTGAGAATCGTTTTATTAAATTCTACTAGTAAAGAACCGGCGCGATTTTCCTGAAAGTAGCATTGAGGAGGCAGAGAAGAGCCGAATTGAAGCATCAGGAACCAGATAGGCTGTGGTTCGAATTGTCTGAACAGCTCCAAGACAGTCCCTCACAGTCCATTCCACGGTTCCTGAACCAACGACTTGAGTGGAACCAGTGAGTCCTGTGATGGACGTCAGTCGAGAGGGCGTGACCCTTGATACAAAGT
Organism: Cylindrotheca fusiformis; assembly: GCA_019693525.1. NCBI lineage: Eukaryota > Bacillariophyta > Bacillariophyceae > Bacillariales > Bacillariaceae > Cylindrotheca > Cylindrotheca fusiformis. The sequence continues at coordinate 9,070 of JAAMXS010000720.1, read as the reverse complement.
CACTTTTGTTGGGCGTGATGGAAATGGAAGCGCCAGTGTCAATGACCATTGGAAGAGAGGAATTTCCAGACAGATACACCGACTGTCGAGAGGTAGAGACAGGAGAGATGGAGGGAATGCAATAATCAGCCTTAGGGAGGACACTGCAATGGTTGGAACCGATTGACGCAATGAAGGCTTGGTTGAGGGTAGTCGCATGTTGCTTGGCAGACTTACTGTAAGCAAATCGTTGAGAGTGGTCCGTTCTTTGGAGGTCGACAGAACGAGAGGGTTTGACAACTCTTTGATCATTTGAAACTGTGGTAGAGGGTTGATGTTGGACAAGAAATCGTCCAGATTGACGCCAAACTGAGCATCGAACATGACAGAGGTGTGATGCAGGAACCTGCGCTTGGTCCTTGCAAAGTCTTCGAGTCATTCCTCTTCAGAAACACCCTTCCAGTGGAAAGGGACATCGCGACTGGTGTCTCGCTTCTTCTTGGGTTTCTTGAAGCGTTTCCTGAAAGGTCTTCTGTTGAGAGACGAAAGGCCATGCAACCGAAGCAGACGTTCGTAGGCCTTCTTGATGAGGTAGTAGTGAGGAGGGTTCCTCTTTCGTTTCCGAGGGGTGCATCTCCAAGAATGAGTTGAGCCGAGGAGTTTGGAGATGTCGAGTGGAGGAAGTCGAGGGGATGACAGACTTCCACGAAATTGCCGAGGAGAGGACCGCTTCTTGCGGTGCCTTGTCTTGACTGACAAGAGAGGGGAAGATTGTGTGAATTCGTGATTTAAATTATTTCGAGGTGAGGGAAGTGATGCATTGAATGCAAGGAGGGAGCAGAGGATGAAAAGGAATTGAAAGAATGCGAGTGGAGAGTGATCCCTACCCCCTTGCAACGCTGACCGCACCGCTTGGAGAATAGGGATGACCTCGGTCAGATGGACCAAAATCATCCGTAGGACTCAGTTGCGATTGACCGAGTCGATCACCGAATTCATTGAGGTAGCAAGAGCATGGATCTGCTCTCTGAGAGCAACATTGACAGGTTGAGGAGCAACAGAGGCTGCTGGAGTTGGAACTGGTTGAGTCGGAGGAATGAGCACCTGAGAAGGAGGTGAGGTGGCGACGACGCAGTGTGGTTGATTAACTGCATCAGATTGATCGGTGCACTTGATCCACTTCTTAGACTTGAAATGATAGTAGTGCCAGGTTTCGTTGATTTTCTTCCTGTTTTTCTGACGATCAGTAGGAGCAGGTGGCCAGTTCGAGTTGTGTTTGGCCGGGGAACTTTTGTTTTTCTTCGCAGTTCCCTTTTTCTCCAACTTGGCTTTTTCACGTGAATCCCAAAAGGACTTCTTGTTCTGCTTGATTCGCTCGGGATTTTTCGGAATAGGACAATCTTGAAGCGAATGTTCCGTGCTTCCGCAATTAAAGCAGCCACGTTTTTGAGGGGTTTTGTTGTTAGAAGCCGAAAAACCAGTTTCGTTGACTTTGTGAAACTGTCCAGTCCATCCTTCCTGAGACGAGTAGCAATTCTGATAGACTTTAGAGGCGAGGTTGAGGATCGTTTCAGGAGGGCCATAGGCAGAATCGCCCTTGGTCAAAGATTCAACATAGGCATTGACAGCCCTTGCATGGAACACTTCGTTGAAACGCTTGTCGCTGGAGGTCTGGAACAAATCCGTGAGAGTCTTGCCAATGTTGTGAGGCATGTTGGAGATATCGCCCTTCTGAAGGGACTTGAGTCTCTGAATGAGAGTGCGAAGATGACTGACAAGATCATCCACATTTTCGCCAGGGTACTGATCAATGCGAAGGTTCTGAAGTTGAGTCTTGATTGTCTCGACAACCAACTGGGAATTGATTTGGAGACGACCCATCATGTAGTAGAAGACAAGAGGACCCGCCATTGCCTGAGACTTGGCGTAAGGTTGGGAGTCTTCAAGAACCTTTCCCCAAAGAGCAGGAGTCATGTGATTGTTAAAGTAGTCATAAGACAGACGGAGATTTTCAACAATCCATGGAAAGGAGGCCCGATCTGGCCAACGACGGTACCAAATGGTACTTTGAGCGACTTGATCCGCAGTGAGCTCGTTGTATTGAGCAAAGAGATTGGAGGTCTTCACTTTTCCATTCGAATCCAGCTCGAGAGTGCCTGTCTGATTGCCAGATGCATCCAGAACAGGAAAGACAATGGTGAACACACCGATCACATCATAGCGAGCAAGGTGCGTTTCGACAGTTGAGAGGCAGAGACTGAGATCATACGTCTGCTGAAGATCCTTGACGCTCTGGATGGATTGAGGCATCTCTTCGAACAACGTATGCTGCTTCTTTGTGATGAGTTCAAAAAGGGTTTGCTTCTTATCTGCATCGAGACTGGCACGAAGTTCCTTCTTGATTGTGACGAGGGCTTCAGACACATCGGTGACTGGACTGCTTGTAGTGATTTCCACCCCATCAATTTCGAACTTGTTGACGTTGACTGTCGACATACCTTGAACTGAAGTTTGAATGGGTGACGGTGGAAGAGGAGGTAGGTTCATCAAATGCTTTCTCACTTAGCAATACTTGGGCTCATAACCTGCGAGGATGTTTCAAAGAACGAGGGAATCTCGATGGAGGACGAGATAGATGTAGATGAGATTGAAAATAAACTTGACAAAATAGAGGAGGAATAATATTGTGATCTTATTTTAGAGGAATAGTGAGAAACACAATTAGGAAGTCTTTGTGTATAGATCTGTAGAACCTGGTAGGATCCTGGATAGAGAGCGATATGACAGAGCTTGACTTTAGGGATCCATTGACCTTTGGAGAAGAACTGAGAGGAGTAGGTCGTGTAGAAAGAGGTCCAGATCGTGAAGAAATTGTATGACATGAAATAGTCCTTGTTTGAGGAGGGAAAAGGACTTAAATAGTAGCATCCAGCGATATCCTGACAGGATCGACTGTAAAGTTGGTATGTATTACGGCACCATTTTCTCTGGCATGAACCGCCAAGGAAATCAAATATAACCATGGATCAATGACAATTTCACCCGGAATATGACAAGCACCCTTTATGGAAGATGCCAAATAAGGTTCGGCCTGACGAACTTGATCGGCAGACCATATCGATGCCTGTGTATCTCCCGCATCGTGCGATTCTTTCAATACCTGTTCCAATTTATCATCATCATCGCCGTCCTCATTATCATCGTCATCCCATGGCCATAAACAAACAAGAGATCCACAGGGCCGCCGGTACAAACAATACCCGAATTACTACCGGAGGCACTCGCCAATAGATCGTTTTGAGATTCGACCAAACAGGCCGAGTATCCCTCCAACGTGGCAGCTCGTAAGATTGAACATCCCACAACACCACCACCAGTGACAATCAAATCGTACATACTACTACTACTTCTTCTTCTTCTTCTGTTGGTTTTTTATTGTTTTGTTGTTGTTTTACTTGCTTGGCAATACTGGGCACAACTATAAACAAGGCAAGACAAGAGGGTGTACTATTGCTTACTACTAGCGATGATGTAGAGAAATACTTGAAGAAAAGAAAGAATCCATATAGAGGGGACAAACAAAAGGGTTTGAAATCTCCCCTCAGCCCCCCGCTTGTCAGAGCACTTTGTGAACTGCGGCCGCGTATCTCCCGCATCGTACGATTATTTCAATACCTTTTCCAGTTTGTCGTCATTGAGCTACCTTGATGGAAAGCGTAGTGATAATAATAAAAGAAAAACTATAGACATTAAGAGGCACCCGTCTTCCTTCCTAGCCAGATCCCTAGTTCCAGGTTTTAAGGTACCAGAACAGAACCTTGTTCTTATTCCGATTCCGATTCGCATCTGTGTAACCCGGAAGAAGCGGATGGTCACCCGGAACAATCCGACTGACATGTGACATCTAATGTGACAAGCAGGCACGCGCTGGCTTCTTCTGCCAGGGTGCTGCACTCTTCCCCTCTATGGCAGCACATGCTACTCTGCATGGATGGCATGAGGAAAAATATATGAACACTGTGTACCTTCGACTCACACAATTGAGATGAAGGAGGTCTCAATCCAGCACAGGTGTGCCCACAGATGGAAGAGACCCAAGTTAGTCTTGAAGGGGTAGAATACGTCTGATGTTGATTCTTTCCAATACCCCAGGCCTTCTAATAATAGTAACTGTACCGTTTGTATGCACAGTGTGGATTCGGAACGGTCCTTCTGTTCTTGGCCCAAGCTTACTTGAAGTTTCCTTGACTGCTATTCGCTGCCCAGGTTGATAGTCATGGCGGATTCGCCTCTGGTTGGCTCTGGCTAGATTCTTCTGTACAATCTCTTGTCTTTTATCCTGCAAAGCCTGTAAGTCAGCAATGATAGGCAAGTTTAGAAACATGTTGCGGTGAAAGGCGATTTCTCCAGGTGAGTGATTGCCCAAAGATCGTGATACTGCTGCTCGAAGTGCATGCATCGCTGTAGCCAAAGCTTCGTCAACAATGGCTGGTGCTGTTGCTGCTGTTACCGGTTCTCCATGTATAATTGTGCGTAGAATGTTACCCACAGTCTGATGCATGCGCTCACAAATTGCATTAGACTGGGGATTTCGAGATGTTGTTGTAGGTCGATCCCTGATGGCACATTGCTCCAGCAATTGTTGGAACTCCCAGCCAACGAATTCCCTTCCATTATCATGGACGCAAACCTCTGGCCATGGATACCTTGCTAGCCAACATTGTTCGAATTTTCGGGCGATGTGATCAGCTGTCTTGTTCTCTATTCGGATGAGTTCAGTAAGGTTAGAAACAGGGTCAATACATGTCAAGGCGTTGAACTCCACCTCTAGATCGTTTACTTCGACCTTCCAAGGTCCAATAAGATCCACATGTACTTCTTGCCATGGTGTGGCATCGATGTCTCTCTCTGGTAGTTCTCCAACTCCTGGTCCACTGAGTTTGTGTAGTCGGCATGTGTCGCAACTTTTTATTAGAACTTCTACTTGACTTTTCAATCTAGGATGATGATATCTTGCTCAAATCGTGTCGTAGACCCTTGTTTCTCCTGCATGGCCCAGGACGCTGTGAAACCAAAGGATGATGTCATTGAGCAATGGAGATGGAATGGCAATCTTCCAGTTCATCTCATCATTGTCCAAATGATCGCGTCTCCAATGGATCAGATTGTATCCCATCACATTCCTTAGTGGAAAACGCAGGGGATTGTCTACTCTGGCTTGATTGAGTTGTTGATCCTCGAACTGATTTTCTTGTAGCCATCGAATCTCCACTGGGTTCCTCATTTGCTGTTGTGGTGGCAAATTCAGGAAACAATCCAACAACTTGGGATCGTCAACAAAGGAAAAAAACAGCGATTCTTCCATTGGTGGCGATTGCGGCCCCTCAGTAGACAAGTCCATGCGAGGAAGTTGAGAAAAAACATCGCCCAAAACGTTATTTTTACCTTCAATGTAATTAAACGTGAGATCATAATCTTCCAGGAACAGACGCCATCGCAGAACACGAGAACTGTTAAGGTTTTTGAAAGTTAAGTTTTTGTGGTCAGTATATATCGTGATGCGGGCACCCAGGAGTGTAGAACGATATTCCTTGAGTGTCATGACAATGGCCAACAATTCCTTTTCCATAGTAGTGTAATTGATTTGCGCGTCTGTGAGTTTTTTCGAATAATATGCAACTGGATTTCCATTCTGCATAATGCACGCGCCAAGTTGATAATCGCTAGCATCTGTATATATTTCGAACGGCAAGTTGTGATCCGGATAATGCATCAGCGCATCTTCGGCCAGAACTGCCTTCATTTCTTCGAATGCTTTCTGATGGACATCAGTCCAAACAAATTTACCTTTTCCTGTGAGATCTGAAAGAGGTGCAAGCACATGAGAACGACGCGGCCACAAGTCGCGATAGAAGTTAACTGCGCCTATGAAACTTCGCAATTGTTTGATGTTCTGAGGTGGTTGCATTGCCAGGATGGCATCCACTTTCTTTGAACACGGCTTGAGTCCCACAGGTGTAAACCAATAGCCTAGGAAATCCGTTTCTTGTACGCCCCATTCACATTTGAGTGGATTTATTGTGAATCCAGCGTCTGAGAGAGCCTGTAGAATAGTTTTGAGTAAGGTGAGATGATCGGCCCAATTACCAGAGAAAGCGCCGATGTCATCAATGAAACATTCGCAATCGATTCCTCTCAAGGTTTCTTCAATGTGCTCCTGAGCAATATCAGGAGAGCACTTGATTCCCATTGGCAATCGACAGTATTGAAATTTTCCAAAGGGTGTGACAATGGTGCACAATTCCTTGGATTCCTCGTCCAACTCGAATGCGTAGAACATCATACTTATGTCCAGCTTGGAAAAAAACTTATATCCAGTTCGCCGTTGTAGGATATCGTTAATCCGTGGCAATGGATACACTCGTCGCTTGATCACCTTGTTGAGCTCGCGAAAATCAGAAACCCATCGGACTCTGCCATCTTTCTTTGGAATGATGAATGTTGGAGCGGCCCAATCTGTTGCTCCGCATGGTCTGAGAACGCCGATGTTGACCAAATGTTTGAGCTCTTTCTTAAAAACATCACGATGAGAGTGAGGAACAGAATATGGTCGGGCATGTACAGGTCGAGCGTTCGGATCAAGCTCTAAGTGAACCTTCCTGTGTGGATACTGTCCGAGTTCGCCGCTGAACAATTTCGGAAATGAAGCAACCAAATCCTTGATGTCGTTCCGTTGTGAAGGTGTTAGGTGTGTTTGCGCTTCTCCGACTTGTTCCGGCGTCCAGGCATCATACTTAGCTTCCAGGATGGTGTTAGCCAAAGAATCAGAGAAGTGTTCTTCCAACGTGGATTCCCAATCCGATTCCGTAACAATTGTTCGCGATGATTCATCTTTCATTTTCACAGTAGTTCCAAGCCACTGAATTACCGTGTTATTAAAATCGATTTTTATTCCCACTCTTTCCAGGAAATCTCTGCCGAGAATCAAATCGTACGCACTGTTACCGTCGAAAACAAACGCGCCCTGCGATTCAATTTTTTTATTGCGATCAAATTCAGGAAGTGTTATTTCGAGAAGTTGCACAAACTTATCTGATTCGAAAGTTCCAGCTATCATTTGCGATCGTAAAGGAGTGGAACACTGAATAGGCGTGCAATTCTGCGGTAAAGCCTTGGTGTGGATCCATGTGCATGATCCGCCGCCATCAAATAAAACACGTAGTAACCGCATTGAATTTTTCCGTTGATCTCCTTTGCGACTAGAAAACTCATCGGATTCTAGGTGGAATATACTCTTCGGTGTTGTTCGATTCAAAAAGAATTTCATTAACATTGTTAGCCCAATGTGACTCACCAAGAGTTGTTCCGTCCTGTTCCTCAAGTGCTTCGTCCACATCATGAATACCATCATCGCTGTAGAAGCACTCAAGGGTAGGACGCTGTCAGTCCCAGTGGGCGTGATTGTTCTGATAATCATCCGGTTGATTCCGATCGTCACGGCCCTGCCGCTCATTTCGGTTGTTGTTGTTTCGGTGTTGATCATACCGATCGCCACCACGATCACGTCCGCGATCGCCAACATAATAGTTGTCATTGTTGTTGTTGTTATTGTTGTTGTTGTTGTAACCTCCATCACGTGGATAGTTACTGCGACCACCCGGTCGACCATATCCCCGGCCATTACCACGGCCAGGTCCGCCTTGTTGTCCTCCTCTACCACCGCGACCACCGCGGCCTCCTCGGTAGAATGGACTGGTCGGTTTCAAATAGTAGTTTCGGCTTTTCGGATTCATGGAACAATCTTTCCAGGGATGAGATTTGTTGTGTAGACGACACAAATTTTGCTGGCCATCGCCAGTCCTAGGCTTCTTGCCTCCTGCGTCCTTGTCCTTGCCTTTCGACTTTCGCTTCTCCTTGTTGCCACTCTCCGTGGAGTCCGCGATTAGTTTCTTCATCTCAAAGAACTCAACTATCTGAGCGCGAGTCGAATCTTGTGCACGGCGAATTAGACGGTAGTCATTCTGCCAAGGTGCAGGAAACGTCTCGAAAATCTTCATCTTGACCATTTCCTCGGTCAGTTCTGGTTCCATGCCTTGCAAACGGTTGGCATACATGCAGAGGGTCTCGATCCTGTTCACATGTTCGCAAACTGTCTTGTTTCTTGGCTTCTTGCACGCTTCAGAGTCGAGATATGTGAGCATGTCTCGTTTAGGAGCCGTAGAGCCCACGTGCTTGGTGACGAAATCGTTGAACTCTTGCTCAAAACGCAAGTGAGTAAGGTTCCATTCTTCGATGTTGCTTGTTTGATTTTGCCAAGAGCGCTGCGCCACAGAGTCCAGAATGTCGGGAAAGTAGGTCCACCAATCGTTGTCGTCAAAGTTGAGACAAGTTGCAAACTGCTTGAACTGATCATAGCAGCAGTAGAAGAGACCTTCGATGCCTCTGTCTCCTCCTGTCCAGCGTGGCAACTTGCGAGAGTGAGTCCTGTCTTCTCCAAGTTCCACTTCGACCTTCTGAAGGACATAATCTTCCTTCATGTGAACCTCTTCGTATGGGATCAGCTCGACGACCTTGCTACTCTTGACCATCTTGTTTTTACCTTTGATACTTGTTAGATTCCTTCAGGGTAATCTGTTATAACAGTGCATCGGAGAAAAACTCCAGGTCCTTTTGGTAGTCTCAGCGTCCTTTTTTCGCGCGGAGACATATGCTGATCGCACGGGTTGGGCAAAAAGCGCGCAATCTGTGCTACTGGTGAGCAAGCGGAACCAAAACACCTCCTGCCCGATCCGCGCAGTTGATGAGCAGGCCCTCCCCCCGAGGAACAGACCATGTCTTTGATGACGCACAGAATGTACTTAGGAGGTGAAACAGCACGCAGAACATCCCTGGTAGGAGCTGGCCCATCAGACGATCATATGGGCGAGAAAAATCGCAGGAAAGAAACAATCAACATGCAGAGCCTAGACTAGCTATTACTCAAGAAGAAGAACGATCATGAGAGTGTTGATCCCGAACTGGAACAGCGTATGGTTAGAGAAGTTGAACTATCCGTTGGAAGATTCATTTGATTACAGCAACAACTGGTGGT
>JAAMXS010000705.1:0-57675 GCA_019693525.1 Cylindrotheca fusiformis | reverse complement strand
CACAACTTGGGTTTTCCGAATTGGCTAGTTAAAAATTTCATAGTAGAATTTACAATTTTCCAGTAAAAAAAAAAAAAAAAAGAAATGTCACGACGAAAAGTTGCCACTTATTAGATGCGGTTTTTTTGTAGTTGATGCGAAGCCTTCGATATCATATTGCACAACCCAGAACCATATTCATTGGCTGTCCGCCATAGAAATTGTAGGAAATGACGTTGAAATCATGGCTTCTTTCGTCGTCAGATGAGTCACCATCCATACTCTTGACGGACGGAGGTGTCAGCACACATCTGGAAGAACTGCAGGACGGAGGAGAAGGAGGCTTTGAACATCGATCCCTTTGGTCATCTTCGCTTCTGTTAACGGAATCGGGGCGTCAATCTATCCTTCAGGGTCATTTCGACTGGCTCGAGGCAGGGTCCGATATCATTACCACCGTCACCTATCAATGCCACTACGGAGTGAATGGTGCTGGACAACAACAAGACTTGGTGGTGACTTCTCAACAGATGGATCAAATGATACAGCACGGAGTCGAGCTGGCCAAGATGGCAGTAGAAAAACAAAGTCGTCCAGCATATGTCGTGGCGAGTTGCGGATGCTACGGAGCCGCATTGGCCGATGGATCGGAATACACTGGGAATTACAAAAGGACGACGAGAATTGATAGAAATGGTCTAGCAGACTTTCATCGTCGAAAAGTCCAAGTGTTGCTCGCACAAAACCCAGATGGTCTGGCGTTGGAGACAATCCCTAGTATCGAGGAATGCTATGCGCTTTGCGATATGCTGTCTTTGACAAGAACAACGTCGTCTGTTGCTTGTTGGATCTCCTTGGCATGCCAAAATGGTCAATTGTTGAACGATGGAACACAATTGTCCGAAGCTCTGAATGTGTTCCGAGAACAAGATCCCAAAGCAGAGAAGATACATGCAATTGGCATTAATTGCTGTGACACGCTGCACATATCATCATTGCTGGAAATCATCACCAAAGATATGGCCATCCAGGGAGGTCCTCGCCGTGGCATTGTATTTTATCCAAATTCAGGAGAAGAATGGGATGCCGAGAACGAAACCTGGCGGGAAGGAACTGGTTGCACCTCGCCGACACAATTTGTGGAACGACTGATGCATGCCGTTCAAACAATCGAAGATACGTGGACGAATCATGCGCCACCCAATACTTCCCCTCCGAAACTGATCATTGGTGGTTGCTGTAGGACCAGTCCTCAAACGATCCTGCAACTACGACAGGCCGTAGATGCAAGGGAACAACAAATGAAAGCAAAGGGTAAATAAGCATAAAACGTTTTGAGCAATTTTTAAATAGCTTGTTGTACTGTCAGTATTGAGGCGGATGCCAGGCGCTTCCATCAATACTTGGAGAACTGAAGATATATTGATGTACCCACATAGATTGTATAGAGGGTAACGGCGACGTATCCATAATAGGATTCGATCCGGCCCTTGCCAATCATTGTTCCAACGAATAGAATCGATGCACAATTCAAGAGGATAAAGACAAATCCAGCAACAATGGGTGTCGAAACGGCAACGTCAATGTTCGGTTGGCCAGTTTTCGCTGCAAGGGCCGAAAATCCCAATCCAAGGCCAACCAATATATTAAAGACGGGACCGGCAAAGCATGCCGTCATGGCCATGTTGGCCAATCCTTTTCGTGCCATGGTAATGTTGGCGCTCAAATCGGCCATCGAATTGCCCCACGCCAAAACAGTTAATCCCATAATGGTTCCAGGAATGTGCAGAACAATACCGACAAAGTCCAACACACTGACCAACTGGTCTGCCACAAAGTCAATCCAAGTCGCAGCCATTACAAAGCCATACAATGCAATCGGTGTCGCCACAGCCTAACGTTAAAAGAGAGAGAAAGTGTGTGCGTAAGAAGCAGAAGTTGTTTGCACTTTTTCAACTCTGTATAGTATGCATATGCAACAACGTACCATTGCCATGCGACCTTCCCCACCGGGAGCATACCGCAAAATAGATGTCCCGACAAATACCATCAAGAGCCAAAAGATACCAAAGTAGAGAATGCTGTCAGGGGCAAGCAAGTTCACACCGTGACCCGAGTAAAGATAGTAGGCAAACCAAAATGGAGATACAACAATAGATAGAGCAATCAGAGCCCGGCAATAGTATCCATCACATGGGATGGGGACTGTCAATTTTCGTCCCACGGTAAAGGGCAGTTCGCAAAACAAGAGAAACTTTTCCGCCTTGTTCAATTCCCCATTCCATGCCACATCTTCCCATACTTTGACAAAGTGCGCAACAATTTCTTGTTTCCCATCTTGAAAGGCTCCACTCCAATTGGCCGCGCTTGGACTGGAAGTAGGTCCACCGGCCGAACAGAATTGATCCAGTTGATCATCGACCAAGGTATACTCTCCAGCATCATCGTCCGCGGTGGCTACGGCGCGACCGTCCCCATGCAAAATGCCATGTTGTCCCAACAAATTGACTGGATCACTTTCTTCCAAAGTGGACCGATTTTCGACGATTGGCTGATGTTGTTGTTGTTGTTGGTTGTGCTCCATGGCCAGAGGATCTTCTGCCGTCGTGGAACCATTCTCATCGATTGTAGTATCGCGACCACAGCGAGTGAGTGAGGCAAGGTTGTCATAATTGCTGAGCGAGGTAATGAAACGAGAAATCGCAGATGATGGGCTATGTCCTTCCATGTAGGTTGGGTCTTGTGCGGCTGCCAATCGAGGGAGGATGACGGCACGATGATAGACATCGGCCACCAAGACAATGACGACAAAAAAGGCGTACAAACTGAGAAAGAGTCCATACGAACTCGGTCCGATTTGTCCATTGGCCAAACTTCCCCAAACAACACCTACAGTTACCATCAAGGCCGTCACGTCGCGTACGAGGGCGCCCCGACATGGGACTCCACCAGCTACAATGACCACGACGCCAGCAATGACGCCACCCACTAACATGGCAGCACCGGAGAGTGCCCCGAGACTGAGTTTGTACCCATTCTTTTCATCTCCCATAATGGCCGACATGGTGGCAGAGACGTCGGCGGCACCATTCCCCAAGGCCAACAAACTGACTCCGGCAAATCGCGGTGGCAAACCCAACTTGACAGAGAACATTTCGAGCGAGGGTGAAAAATAATCCTCGGCCGTCGATCCCAACAATCGAAACAAGAGGACCATCCACAAGATCACCAGGGGACTAATGACCAAAAACCAGTTCCGGACACTCATTGTTTTCGTCGAACAGAAGACCCAAGAACCCCAAACTCCATCTCCGCCATTGCATGTAGAAGCGAATCGACATTGGGCATAACCTGGATCCGGTATCGTCTTATAAATGTAACGGCACGAGTAATCGGAAAAGTCATTGTCACTTTCATTGTCGGCCATGTTGTTATTGGCATCCTCCAAAATGCGGCCTTCCGTGTCGTATTCTTCTTCTTGAAATACAAGCGAAACAACCACCAACAATACAAACGACAAGACGGTTAATATCAAAGCTGCCTTGTTGTGAAAACGATGCCGTTTCGGATCCATCTGGATACTCTGTCGCAACGTCCGATACTGTGGTGGTTGCTGCTGATGCATTTTGTTAGATTTGTTCCTGCAATGTTCTTGGAGACAGACACGACTTGGGTCAAGTTTGCACAATGGCTTGTGAATGATGCGAATAGGTGTAAATGTTTCGTTTTCACCAAGCAGAATGTAGTACCAAAATTTGTGTATGATGCAACGGCACCAACAAGTTCCGCATGATCCCTTCGACTAAATTTTGAATGATTCCCTCGACTCAACAACGAGATCCTCATCTCGTCACCTTCTTCGAAATATCTTTGATGAGAAACCACGCCAGTGTATCACAAAACCGTAGTCTACGGATAGTCCATTGCTCTAGCAAAAGCAATAATAACGATAATGGAAGTATCATCGGCGCAAGATTTGGTTCAGAAAAAGTGTGTTCCATGCGAAGGAGGTGGTGTGGAAGCCTTGTCGTTGTCAGACGCCACGAATCAATTGAAGGAATTGAAAGTGGGATGGGAATTGATCGAAAAGAAAGAAGGAATGCGAATTCGCAAGGAATGGAAGGTTCGTAATTTCATGGCAGGAATGGACTTTTTTCAAAAGGTGGCGGTCCTTGCCGAAGAAGAGGGACATCATCCAGGTACGATCACCACGCAAACCGTATGATCTTGTGGACGACAGAACCAAAAAAGTGGCAAAACTGAAAACCAACTCATCTAATGCATTTCCCTTCAAATAATACTACTACTCAACTATTTAGATATTCATTTGGAAGGGTACCAAAATGCTTCGATCGAGATTTGGACACATGCCATCGGAGGATTGAGCGAGAATGACTTTGTATTGGCGGCCAAAATTGATGAACTGCCCATTACGCTTTCAAAGCGACAAAAAAAGTGAGACAAACAAAGTGGATGGATGATTTCCCCCCAAGCATACTAGCATACAATCAAAGCGTTGGTGTAGCATGCAAGAGAGAAGACACTGCCATTTCCATTCTGTCTTGTCAGCACGTGACAACGAAAAGTGACTTCGTCATTCATCTCTGCCATTGTTGAAAGAAGTAAGAATACAACTATTAGGTCCTCTCCTACTACTGTATCGTCTCGAGCCCTGAACTATTACTTCAATATATCAATATTCTAGTTGACAGAACAGAGAAAGCCACTTCTGCTCAGAAATTTACGAGAGGGGGGCTCTAGTAGCTAGTTCCCCAAAAGGTTTTTTTTTGAAAAGCGTGACAAGAGATACATCTTGTTGACACGCGCCATCAAAACACACTTGGCACGACTTTTTCTGATCAGATTTTGTGCGGAGACTATTTTACAATGGGAACCCAAGACACAAGTGGTCTTTCACGTAGAACCAGTACGGAATTGGAAGTGTTCTTTTTCATCAAAAACAAAACAAAAGAATAAATACGTGTGCATCAACATTTCAACCACACAAAACTTGAATTGCAGATACGAAGGGGAAAAAAAGAAAGAAACAATGGCAGCTGTAATTTGCAAAGGAATCGGTGAGATCTGCATGCTTCCATGCCGATTATGCTCTTCTTTGTGTCAGGGCTGCGGAACTTTGTGCTCTTCCACTTGCCAGGCGTGCAGTAGTGTATGTTGCAGCGCTTGTGAGGGATGTGGCCACATGTGTCAAACCCTCTGCAACAATCCGTTCTGCATGCTTGTGACTGTGGCTATCATCACACAAGTTCCAGCATTTTTCCTCTTCATTCCCGAAGTTGAAGGACTTCCTGACTGTGACGAGTCGGTCTGGTTGCTGGTAAATGCGGTGTTGGCAATCATCAATGTTGCCACACCCTTCTATCTTGCATACCGAATCGCCGATGTCGACAACAATGAAATGGCTCATATGGATAATGCCTTCAAACGCGCCTCATATCTGGTGTGTCATGATGTCTGGGTGGCCGTTTACATTTGCATCTTCATTGGATTTATGTGTGTTCAGGCTTGGGGAGCTGCATTATCTGTGAAAGACACAGACGAGGACGTATGCTCAGACACGGTCGATCGAATGGTCGTTGTTGGTTTCTGTCTCGGCTGGGCGTTTGTTTTTCTGGGATTCTTTGCTCTAGTGTTTAGCATGTGCTGCGCCCGTTTTGACACAAAGGACTATGCTGCACGACCTGATTCTGCCGATTCCAACGAGAAGAAAGATGTGGAAAAAGCGAATGCCTAGACATCGCCATCTCAGAATGTTTGATATCAACCATCCGGACACGTTGTCGCAAAGTCCAATGTTGTTGATGCTGTTGCTGCATTTCTGGATTGAGCATGCTGTTGGTTTGCGGGAACGACCAACTGCCCAATTCAGCTACCAAATCGCTTCAAAATTGTTAATCAAATGACCCTGGTGAACGTTCAGCATGTAGTACAGAGACGAAGTTGAACTTCATTCTTCCTTGTAACTTGTGAAAAAGAAAGACATTATCTCTTTCTATATTGTTTTAGCAACCCTCCTTGGTGTTTTGACGTGTAGTTGTTGAAGCGAGAAATTCAGCTACAGCAGTTACCAGTTCGTGGTCCTCTCATTCTCGAGTATCGAGTGGTGACATTTGGATAATATGACTCGCAAGACTAAATTAGTCTTTCCAATCCCGATTTGATTATCCGGAACGGACATTTGCTTTCCTATGTAGCTACAGTAGTATGGTAAAAATACTTGCTGCACGAGTTATTTTTCTTGGTAAGACAATCACCTCAAAAACAAAAGGTGTGTTGAATAGCAGATCGGAACAAAGAGAAACAATGGCAGCAGTATTGTGCAAAGGAATCGGCGAGATCTGCATATTGCCATGCAGATTATGCGTTTCCTCGTGCAAGGCTTGCAGCGATGTATGTGGCGGCGCTTGTGAGGGATGTGGGCATATGTGTCAAAACCTCTGCAGCAACCCCTTTTGCACACTTGTGACTGTGGCTCTTATCACACAAGTGCCAGTGATTTTTCTCTTTTTTCCTGAAATTGGAGGACTTCCCGACTGTGAAGGATCAGTCTGGCTGCTGGTGAATGCGGTGTTGGCAATCATCAACATTTTCACAGCATTCTATCTTGCTTACAGAATCGTTGATGTTGACAACCCCAGAATGGCGCATTTGGACACAGCCTTCAAACGTGCCTCATACCTAGTGTGCCACGATGTCTGGATGGCTATTTACATTTGTATATTCATTGGATTTATATGTGTTCAGGGTTGGGGATCTGTAGCCAGCTTCGATGCCACCTTTTTGAAAGATGACGAGGAGTTAGACGACAACGATGCATGCTCAGACTCTGTCGATCGCATGGTCAATATCAGTTCCATACTCGGCTGGTTCTATGTTTTTCTGGGTTTTTTCGCTCTGATGTTTAGCATGTGCTGCGCCAGTTTCAACATGAACGACTACAGCGCACGACCTAATTCGGCCAATTCCAACCATCAAACGGGGCAAAGTCAGAATTCGCAGAATCAAAATGCCACGACACCGCCACCTTACTACGCAAGTACAGGATACTCTCAACAAGGAGCTCCAAGCAATGACTTTCAACAGCAACCTGCTGCCGCGTCTGCTACGTATACAAAGGACGGCGCTCCAACCACTGACTACCCATCCAACGGCGCTGGAAAGCATTCCTCGCGACCATCGCCGATGGCGCCGCAAGAGGATATCCCAATGGCGTATGCGGAAGAGATTCCCCATCACGCGTCCGCTCCGCCACAGGAATACGATTCAAATCACCCCTCATACCAGCATACTAAACAAGCAAGTGCTGGAGACCAAAGCAAAGATGGAACGTTTGGAGGTACGGCTGGAAAGAAAATAGAAGAGACAGGAAAGAAGGCAGGCGAAGCACTCGGAAAAGGATTCCTGACAGCCAAGAACTTTGTTCAATCCAAAATGGCGAAGCATGACGACAAGACGAAGAAGGGTCCGAAATAGTAGTAATATAGTGAGAGTGATAAGTGATAAGTATGTGTGAAGTTTTACATCTCTGTTCGGACAGGAAATCAAGCGTGATGCCTCTATTTGTCTGTCCACCTATCCGTCTTCAACAACCCGGGTTTGGTGGAAGAGTGAGTCACGGATTCAACCGCTCACTTCTTCGAAGCGAAAAACGACTCATTGACATATTCTGGCATTTTGACACGTCGTAAATTCTTGAGAACCTGTGAGTTGATAGTTCTTACTACCTTCTTACGTTCGGCAACTGTGAAAGCGACGAATACTGGGCTGCCGAAGTCGTTGATCACGCCCAGAAGTCTCAGAGATCCGGAACTTCGATGGTGCTCTTTAGAATATGCAGGGGACAAGGTGGTAGGGTGACTCGAGACCACTTTTGTCTGCCAAGTGCCATTCCTGGGATGATTATACCCATGTCACCGCCAACACAGTGGAAGAAACAGTTATCTGGGACAGACGCTAGAACATGGACCGAAAAGAGAAATCAAGTTCCCGATCTGATAGAATCCTTTGAATCTGATTACAATTTCTCAGAGCATGACTTTGTTCCGCACGCAACTTTGAAGCAGAAAGATCAAGAAGAGTTTGTGAAAAAACGGGAAATGTCGCCACTTCAGGAGCGTCTCAACGGCGTAACAACCTTACCTGCAGGATTTTACTGCTTTTTGTTCCTAGTGTCAGGCTCCTGGCTTGATGTGACGCGCTTTCAGTCTGCAAGAGAAGACCTACTTGCTGAGAACTTTGACGGAGCAGGTTGCATTTCGATTTCCTGGCTTCCGAATCTGCATGCCTTGCCACCGCTTCCTGTGATTGCTGCTGCACTCTCCATGATCCTACACATGCCCTTTTCCTTTCTCTACCACTGGACCTACGCTCACCGACTATCTCCCACGGCTCGGCTCAATCATTGGAGTCGCCGCATGGATCAGTCTATGCTCCATGTCTATGCAGCTCTGCTATCCTATTCCTATTCTGGGAGATTTGACTTCTTTGCTTTGAATTTAATGTTCAACATCGATTGTATTTACCGCCAATTTGAGGCAACGGTTCTTCCGAATCGAAACCAATCTCGTCTGCTTATTGCGATTCTGGCCTTTACCCTTCCCATCTTGAAAGAAGGAGACTACGCATACTTCATTCGCCTTTGGGGCAGTATGTTTACTGCATTTGTAGTGTTCGCCACCTACCCTCTTGGTGGTTGGTCACATACCGTCTTTCATCTAATGTTTCTGACGGTACCTCCATTGATGATGACTTACGTTCCTGGATTGCCCGCAAGCCAAGAACAACTCAATTTTGCTGCAAAATGCGCCTTCTGGGCTGAATCCAAATCAGTATGAGAGCTTCTTTTTATCCTATAATAATTATGGAGCTTCTCAATCATTTGGGCGCTAAGAATCAAACATTCTAAAATAGCCCTGGAAACTTTTATATCTTCCCACTGCAAGTTACCGTCATAGTGTATTCGGAGGCTCCAAAGAGAGGGATGGCACTGTAAATAATCATCCGTTTCGACAGTAGAAGTGAAAGCCTATAGAAGTACTTTTCAGTTTCACGCGCAAATCGCGAGACGCGTCAGCACACTGAATGAAAGTGCGAAGCCAAACAACTGGCAAGGATCCATCCGTCATTACCATGTTGCAGACATCAGCAATTTCTGTCTTGAAACTTAATGTTCTGGAAAGATGAAAGCGATTAATGAAACTCTCTCTGTATTATTGTTCCTGAGCTCAGCTCTGTTGGCGGCATCCTTTCCAGTTGAGGCAGCCACCGCAAAAGGCTCACTCTCGACATGGGATAACGTCGAAATGGGCCCACCTGACGCCATTCTTGGTATCGCTCAGAACTTCCGTGCGTCTGAGGACAAGAGGAAGGTCAATGTCTGCGTTGGAGCCTACCGCGATGAAAACGGCCTTCCATGGGTTCTGCCCTCCGTTCGCGCCGCTGAAAAGAAAATGATCGATGCCAATGAGAACAAGGAGTATCTTCCTATCGACGGGGACCAGGCGTTTGTGCAGAAAGCTTTGAAGTTTGCCTATGGTCCTGACGCTCCTCTGGACAGAATTGCTGGAGTACAGACACTCTCTGGAACAGGCGCCTGTCGAATCGGCGGCAAGTTCGTTGCTGACTTTTTCCCTGGAAACAAGCAGATCTTTCTTCCCGTGCCAACTTGGGGCAACCATCACAAGATCTTTGCCGAGTGTGGGCTGGATGTGCAGACTTATCGCTACTATGATCGTTCCACCAATCGGTTAGATCTGGATGGGATGTTGGAGGATTTGGAGGGGGCACCAGATGGCTCTGTTATTCTTTTGCATGCCTGTGCCCACAACCCAACTGGATGCGATCCCAACTCGGAACAGTGGAGAGCCCTAATGGATGTCTTGAAAAAAAAGGGACACCTTGTCTTCTTTGACTCTGCTTATCAAGGATTTGCATCGGGAGATGCTGAGGCCGATGCCCAAGCTCTAAGGAACGTAGTTGAAGAAGGCTTGCCAGTGCTCCTGGCCCAATCCTTTGCAAAGAACTTTGGCCTATACGGTGAAAGATGTGGTACCCTCAGTGTTGTCTGCAAGGATGAAGAGCAGAAGGATATATTGATGAGTCAGCTGAAATGCATCATTCGTCCTATGTACTCTTCTCCCCCACAACACGGCAGCTCCATTGTGAGGACTGTCTTGTCCAACGATGATTTGACGGAACAATACTACAAGGAATGCTCTCAAATGGCCGATCGTATTCTCAGCATGAGAAATCGACTTGTGGAAGCACTCAAAGAGGCCGGAAGCTCACACGATTGGTCTCACGTCACGGAGCAAATCGGCATGTTCGCCTACACTGGTGAGTTATCTCTTCACTGTCTGATACTCCTGTTTCTCTCGTCCCTGATTCGTCATTTCTTCTCTATGTAGGCATGTCACCAGAAATGTGCGATCAGCTCACAAATGAATACGCAATTTATCTCACCCGTGATGGTCGAATTTCCATTGCTGGACTGAACGAAGGAAATCTAAAATACGTTGCAGAGGCCATCCACGCCGTTTCTGACGGCAAGTCGATCACCTCCAATTAGCTTATCAAAATGTTTACACTTCAGCTTTTTAAGTGAGGTTTTTTATCTTTACTGTCAAAGTACTGTAGCGCAATGCCGCAGCTTTTGAAACTTGCTGAAATCGCTGTTTATTCGTTGTCTGAAGCTGCCAGGTTGCAGTTCCACAATGCTGCAGCTTTGAAATATGTTGTTCACTTTAAGTAACGGCAGAAGTTCTATAATATCCCCCTGCAATGATCAGCAACCCGAAACCTAGACAAGAAGAAAACTAGAACTAGCAGTAGTGACGTTTGGTTATAGATAGAATTTTGTGATTGCGTCATTGAAGCCTTCCAATAGCTTAAGGACACCGAGATCAGCATCGACGTTCTTGTAATCAGAAGGTTCAGAATCGTCCGATAACTTTCCATATACGAAAACTTTGCCGTCTTGATCCCGGCTGATTCTTAGGTTCTCGCTCAGATACGTCGTTTGAAAAACTGGTCGAGGGTTCTTGTAGCTGCCAATAGTGTTTTCCAAGAATGAGCCCAAGTTTCGTGACTCTAGTTTTAGACCTCCATCAAGAACCTGACGAAGTCCAGGAATATTGGATCCCTTTATTTCCACTGATCAAAGGAAAACGAAGTTAGTGCACGGCTTCGTTTTGCTCAACTCAGTGTCGACTATTTCCCTACCTGTATCCATCAAAAGCTCCCAGCCAGTGCCGTCTTCGGTTGAAGTGATATCAGCGGAGCTTACTATTGCGCCATCAACTGTAACCTTTAAATTTCGGTAGCCTTTGTGAGGAAATGTCGCAATGAGTCCATGATTGATACGCTCGGGCGACTTACCGGCAAACCACCCGAATACGCAAATGGGGTGAAATCATTCAAGAAAGGGACTGCTCCTGCACTTACTTCAAATTCAGAAACAAGCCGTGTGTTTGACACCACCTGTCGTACCTGCCCGATCGTGCTGATTGCCAACGCCTTACGATGCATGTCACAGAACCAATCGTATTGCTTCGCCTGGTCTGGTGTTGAACAAACTGCTCGGCCAGCCATAAAGAAGGGGCTATTGCGGAACAATTGAGTACAAGAATACAACAGTTCCCATCGCCCTTGAATAAGAGGCGACTTTGTAGGTTCCTCTGTTGGATTTTTCATTTCCAAAGCGGAGATTAATTCAGACGCTTGGTCTTTCTGATACTGACTAGCAAATTCGCCACGACCCGTGCTAGCACCAATCTGCAGCAATTTTATTGTCATGTCCTCGACTGATTTAGGACGATCGTCCATCTTAACAACGGGATCAGGAAATTCTTCCACAGTTACAGCCGCTTTTTCTGCATCTGAGGAATCTAAGTTCTCAATGATCTTGTCAGGATCCGAGCCATCGCCGTCCAGTTGATCAACATACTCCGTTTCTTCGGAATAAATGGCCAAACAATTCCGAGATCGGCCAGGCGTCACAAAGCCATGTGCACTTAAAGCAAGGAGAGGGAGTAGTAGTGGCAAGGTCAACATGCTGTAGTTGTTGCTGATTAAGACAGGTACAATGTTCAAGCTATCGGCTTTCGAAGAAAACACAGGAAAGGAATTGCAAACACGAGCGCGAACACGTCATCTTTCCTCCCGGGATTGAACAGGTCCCGAACTGTTTATTCTTGTGGCAAGACAAAGTCCAAGCAGGACGTGATAAGAGAACAGTTTCATAGTCGACTACTCAGGCTTTTGAGCCCGGTATGTTCTTTTTGCCTTGGAGTTTTCCGACATATCTGAAAGTTCAAACGTTGGGACCATCGCAAAGTCTCTATACTTCCTCTCCTTTTTCGCCAAAAGGAAAATGAGGAGAGCGACGACCAGTACAGCTCCAAACGTAGCACCAATAGTGCTAGGGCCACTTGAATCATTAACTGGAAGCGTGTGGACGTTGCCTTCCCATCCTCCTACAGGCAGACAAAAAGAGCCCCCGTTGGATTCAGCCTGACAGATACAGCTGTGCTCTCTGGGGGACCAGGATCCATCTCCAATCTGTTCGCAAGCATTTCGAGCGAAAAAATTGAACACTTCATCCATCATGGGAAAAGCACTTTCAAACGATGGTCGATTGAAGTGCCCCCCATCGCTGTGAATGCATAATGTTGTGTTTGCGTTGCAGTTGGATCCAGCTTCATAACAAGTGACCCCAATTTCTACAACTGCCTGATCGAAGCTTGATCTGTGAACTTTCCCTGTACATTGATTGGCAATGACACCAAATCTTCGAAAGAAATCGTTGGCGGACTCACATTCTTCAAGATAGTCTGAGAGTCCACAGCAACAGGTTTGCATTGTTGGATCATTGCAGCAACCCGATATCACCACGTTTGAATCTGTTTCGCTATGATGCATGAAAAGACCAACGGGTCGATCCAATTTTGGTAGGTCAACTTGGTATCCGGATACTGGAGCAATAGCGCGGAATAAATTGGCTGTTCTTGCCACCATGTATCCTCCATTTGACCAGCCAAAGCCGTACACAAAATCCTTTGACACCATCGAGTTGTACTTTTCAGAAAGCGTTGTTATAATGTGTTCAAAAAAGCCTGCATCATCCACATTGTGCTCCAAGGCATACCCGCAACAGTTTTGAGCATTGAAACTTTGTTTGAGA
Source organism: Cylindrotheca fusiformis (assembly GCA_019693525.1). Taxonomy (NCBI): domain Eukaryota; phylum Bacillariophyta; class Bacillariophyceae; order Bacillariales; family Bacillariaceae; genus Cylindrotheca; species Cylindrotheca fusiformis. The sequence continues at coordinate 44,495 of JAAMXS010000705.1, read as the reverse complement.
CCATGAGGAATGACCAAAATCTGAAATGTGTAAGGTTCTTTCTTATCAGCAAGGAGAGATCCTCACAACAGCACTGGTTTCCACACACATGAATTGTCGCCAATACTCACAAAGTTGTAATCTTCCGCAAAAGTCGTCAAAAATGACATGACGCCTGGGCTACAACCGTAGCAATGAACAGCAAATATTGTGGGAAGAAAACGCGTCTGGTCAACGTCACAGGCAAGCGAAGGAATATACACATCGTATTGTCGTTTGCAACTACTCGAATCCCCTTCTGAGCAATGTGTCATACTCAGCTCTCGCTTCAGCAGTTTGCCACACTTAGTCACTTCCTCCTCGTCGTTACTTGAATGAAATAGTGAACGGAACCATTGGTCAATCATTGTTAGATCTTTTGCTTTTGCGCTATCAGACGCAAAACCCTCCGCATGTTGGAAGTGAAACAACGAGATGACACCGTATCCTAGAACAGGTCGAGTGAGTCAGTCTATCCGCGCGGAATGCCGCGCAGCATCTTCCCTGTTTGAATTCTTGTTGTTTCAACGAAGGCATGCGTTCTGACTTCCAAACTGAAGTTGCTACAGTATAACACAACACGAGCAGACCTAGTCTACATCCATTAACATCGGAACAGTTGCAGTTACAGACAACAGCCAATGACAGAAGAAGAGTCGTATTGAGGGACATACTGAACTGGACAATCGTTCCTTGCCTGGACAAGAACAGATGGAGTCACAAGGGGAGGAGGGCGGTTCAGTACCCACGTTCCAGGATGGCGTTGCCGCTACCCTCATGGCATCGGAAGAACTTCGGCAGAAATTGACAACTGGATCATTGCGATCTGAAGCCTGTCTTACAATACGGGAAGGGATGGAGGATGTAATGGAGCTTTTGTTTTCCTTGACTCCAAGAGATGACATTGAACGAGATTTACGTCAGCACTGTCACCAAAAAGCAGCCGATGTGGCATTGCAAGTTCTGAATTGTGTCATAACAAAAGAAGAGAAAGACCCAGAAGAGAGCAATGTAGAGCTAGAAAGAGATTGTCAAGGTGCTATTGCGAGAATAGCGGAGCTGAACTTGGTGCTACACCAGGACAAGGAAGCAACAGTCACCAATATTATTGACACATATGCGAAGTATCAACGAAAGGTTTTGAGGTTAAGATCGAAACCCTGCATTGCTCGATTAGTAGCCTATCGGCAACGGGAGACACCAATCGTTGGGGAGGAAGAAGATGATGAAGAAAATTCAAAGTCTCAACATTCTCACGTGATTACTACGATACTGGGACAAGCCTCCTCGTTGATCCACCCATTAATCATGTGGAAATCAAACCTACCGGACGATCTAAAAAATTTGAACAAGCTATGCTCCGAAGCAATTCACAGACTGGATCAACAGGCTCAAGATCTAACAAAAACAGTTGCCGAATGGTGTTTTGAAGATCGCAAGATCGACGAATGGATGGCCAAAAGTGCCAATGAGACCCCATGCCAGAATGACACTGCAGTTTTGGATGCACTGGTCGACGAATTGTCCTTTTCTTGTCAAGTTTTTGATCGTTACATATCTTTGCTAGATGAGCATAGTCAAGAAAAGACCATACGGGATCTTCATCCGGAATGGACATGGAAATATGCCGCACTGGAGCGCTATTTGACAACACAACAAACATCATCGGCACTCAAGCTCGCAAAACCCGTCCAAATTGTTTTGGGAACTCAGATACAGGTTCCCAGCGTTGTTGAAGATGCCCAATACCTCAGCACGCGTGCTCTGGAGCGGGCAGCGTCGACCCGATCTACACAGGCTATTGGAACTGTCGCCCACTCTATTGCAAACGATGTTTGGTCGACAGATTTGGATGGAGGGGTTCACCAAGCCTTGGTGGAGCAAAGGGGGTGTTGGGAGGAACCAAAGTCGCTTGAACCTCCGGCGAAAGATGCCAAACCAAGCAGCAATTCCTTTGCACAAGCCCTGATGGGTGCATTGGATGAAGATTTGTCTACGGACGGCACCGCTTCAAGGGCGAATCAACAGGTGTCTCCACCCCCGACGTCCGGTTCTTTCCTAGGATCCCTGTCATCTTTGGGAAGCGGCAACAAGTTTCAACAGATTCGGTTGGATACACATATTTGTGCGTTGAATGGACTCCATTCGGCATCTACAGCGTGCTCGTCACTGGTTGAGTTTTTGGACTCTCTGTTGCCAACGGAGGAAATCGAGCACGATGAGAAACAGGCTGTTAGTATGATCCATTTGGCAAGAGAGGAACTCTTTCGATTTTCACGAAACTACCAGAGTTTGATGAGAGATCAAGTTTCTCGTGTTGTAAGGGAATTCTGTGGCTCCGTTGCGGATGCGCCAGTCTACAAAGGAAGTTTGTGCTTGCCTGTGTTGAGGTATTATTTGGAGCGCGAGGACTATGAATTACCGAATGCCAGCGAATTGCAGAAGGCCGAGGACGACGCTAGACTGCATAGGCTGGTGCTAGTGCCGCTGGAAGAGTCTCGTTTGCTGCAACAATTTGAAAAGTGTGATGCTGATGTCCTGAAGGTCATCTGTGAAGAGCTTACGACTGGACTGGTTGACTTGTTTCTAGAATGCATCCATTCGAACGCCATTCCTAAACGAGTCACGGATTGGGGCTCATTGCTTTTGTCGAAGCAAGTCCGCCTTTTACAAAATTATCTAACAACCCTCATGGAGAAGGCAAGTGATCATCCCATCCCAACTCTCCCACAATGGGAGCGGCTCTCCCAAGCAGTGACCATTTTGCAACTCGAAAAGCCTTCGGACTGGTCCTACTACCAAAGCACCTCCGTTTTATCTCCCGAGCAAGTGGAGCAGACAATGCGATTGAGAGTTGATTTTTCCAAGGAAGCAGTTGCTGCTGTTGTTGCAGCTACGACCAACAGACTGCCGTAGTAGCTGCTGCCTTCCAACCGTACTAAAGCTAACTTTAAAAACTGAGTAATCAGCAAAATCCTATCATGTTTGTACTCGTCAAAGTGTTTGTATTCGTCAAAGTGTTTGTATGGTTCCTGAAAGTCTACCATTAAGAGATTGACTGCACAGATGACTGGGCGCCAAACGCCTGCATGAAAAGTCGTTTCATACACCGAAGAAATCAACCAACTGTGGGTGCTACGAATGCATGTGGCGTTGTATTAACCGTCTCCGTGCGTGTGCATCTAATATCACAGGAGCAACTCATCTCGCTGCGATATTATCGGGATTCGATGCGCCTTTTGTGGGCGAGGAATGCTCTTGAGCGGTTTTTCATTCTCTTGTTGTCCGTGCTTCTCGTGATGATGATGATCGGCTGACTTTTCCTCCCCCTTTGTAACATCGCCATCTTCCGCCTCGATTTCGTGAAACATTTCCAAAGCCTTTCTTGCTTGCACTACGATAGAGTCTTCTTCTTGGGTGGAGTTGGATTCGATGGATGTTCGTGGTTTCTTGGGTATGGTTGTTCGTCCAAATCGAGTGTTCGGTGGTTCTTCTTCGGAATTGTATTTGGACTCTTCCGTTGAGGAGCGTTTAGGACGCCGTTCCATGCCTTCCTCCTCCTGTCTGCTGCCACTACTACTGCTGCTGTTGCTGTTGCTGCTGGTGGTGGTGGTCATGTTATGAATAAATCAGTGAAAGAACAAACGCAAGGATACGATCCAAAATCATTCCACAGAAAAATGCGAAGTCCAAGGCACGAACCAATATGTCATGGCTTCACCAATGGCAAGTGTCAGAAGTCGATGGATATATTGGCGAAGTTTTCGAGCATTCTTTCACTCTGACGAGATCCCCCAGATCTTTTAATATATCCAAAATGAAAACAAGTTAATGATTGGGATTCATGTACGTCCGCGCAAGGCGGCCTGTACATAGATACTGTGAACCTCGTAGACAAATGATCATCGTAGACCACCTACGAAATCCTACGAAAGATACGCTTGGTGAGATTTTTGGATACCATTTTGATCCCACGGACCCTGGCCACACGCCCCTCCAACAACTAACAGCACGCAGCCAATCAATCCATCACGTTATCACAATGGAACAAGGATCAACGACCTTTGAAAGGAACGACAACCAGGAACCACTACTAGATCCAGAAGAAATACAGGCAACAACTGCTGAATCTCCTCATTCGAATATGGAAAAGGAAGAGTCTACAAGAGAGCAAACCGAAGCCCAAGAGGACAGACGAGAACCCTCCGTTGCTCCCCGAAGAAAATGGCCAATTCGACAGATAATTGCTGTTCTAATAGCTGTGTTTCCAGTCTACTTCTTGGCGATTGAAATGACTGCTGAACACTGCCACTTTTGTCACACCGAAAACAATGCCTACTATACTCTCATGGCAGCTGTTTGTGGTGGTACAGGAGCCACGTTGTTTGGGTGCCGTCGCAGACACTGGCTTCCTCGGCTGATAGGGGGTGTCGTCGGTGCATTGGGATCCTTTTTTTTGATTTGGATGCTCACAAAGAGTACTTCCACTCATGCAGTGGCACTCCTCTTTGCTGCCGTTATAGGATTGCTCGGCGCCATGCCAGGCCTATTGACCTATTTCGTCCTTACGATAGTGATGAACGAGTGCTCGCGCTGCTGCCATGAGAGGAACACTGAAGAGTATGATACCGATGAAATCTTACCTCTTGCCAAAGTCAGTTTGCAAAGCAATTTGAGAACACCCGTCGAGGAGCAAACGGTGGAGGAAGTGGATGCCACAGAGGATGTCTAGAAGCTGGACGCGGAAAGTGATGGCGACAAAAACTCTCTCCAAGCCCACCTGTCTTTATCGAAATTGTTCATTAAGTGGTCGTTGGTGTTGTAAGAGTGATAATAAAGCAATACAAGTTTTACATTGCAGCTTCTCGCTGGAATAGTCTGCCGATCTAAACTAACTACATTGATATACTCGATAGCGTAGAACGAGGTATTGCTTCATCGCAATGACTGACATGTCGAATCACCTGCCATTGCGCTCCACTTTACCTCTAGTAACTTTCCATGATAGTTTCATCTGAGCGCTTTAAGGGCATCACTGAAGGCAAAGGCCAATAAAAATTGCATCCAATACTTCATCTCTTCTGTTGGCTCGGACATGCTGCACATGTCGCAGCGACACTACCTTTAGCGTCGTCACGTGCGCTATGGTCCACTGGTACCGGAGATGGTACACGGAAGTTGTTGCTATGTAAAAGGGTCTTGCCTGTGTCTACGGTTTCGTTCGTACTGCGTGCGATGAGGTGATCAAGGCATAAACGAAACTGGTGAGACGTGCAATCAGCATGTTACAGTATCTCTTGATATTTCTCCCCGTCTCATAACACTGTAAAATGAGCAACAACAAGAAAACTGAAGTAGAGATTAGCCTCTATGCCTGCAATTTGAAGAATGTGGCCGGGCTTGGCAAAGGGATCTCAGATCCGTATGCTATCGTCACCTTGCTTGCAGGTAGCGCTGATGAACAACCTCAAATACTTGGCAGAACGGAAGTCATCAAGAACTCCTTAAATCCATCGTGGGCCACCACCATCACAACAGAATATTCGTTTGGTCAAGAGAGCAGAATTAATGTTAGTATATTCGATGAGATTCGAAAATCGAAAACAAACAAATCCATGGGAAGTGCACAGTTCGAAATCGGGGAGATCTTGGGTTCGAAAGGAAATATCAAGGCAAGAAAGCTCAAGCATGGAGGAACCCTTTTTGTTCGTGTCACGAAAGCTTCCAAGATTGATTTAGGAAGTCTCGTTCTCGGCCTAAGGGGGGTCCATCTGAAGAATGTCGATGGGCTTTTCTCCAAATCCGATCCCTTTTTCGTCGTCGAGTCCTACGCCAAAGGCAAACATGGAGGTCGAAAGTGGCTACCAGTGTATCGATCAGAAGTAATGAAGAATAACTTGAATCCGGAGTGGCAGGAATGTGAAATTTCGATTCAAAAACTCTGTGGTGGCGACAAGGAACAACCGGTGCAAATATGTGTTTACGATTGGGAAAAGGTACGATCAATAATGCAAAAAGAAATCTGCGAGTGTAGTTTACGGCTTCTTCTCCTTACCTCACTTTGTATCCAGAATGGAAAGCACAATTCGATGGGAAAATGTCAGACAAGCATAAATGGTCTACTGGCAGCTGGAAGCATGAGTACGGCATTCGAACTGATAAGAAAAGGAAAGTCCAAGAAGTACGGAAAGGTTATGGTGACCAAAGCAACCATCTCAGGCCAACAGCTGGACCCAACAAAGCCACCTCCAAAATTTGCCACAGTAAAAGGTATACGGCAAATCAATCCGGACTACAAAAGATGGCAGGCAAATTTTGGAGCACAACACCAGTCTTCTTCTACCACGCAGAGCAGCCAGTCTCCACGAACGCCAGATTCTATTGCCAGTGCTCCTGAAACGTTCAGAGAACGCCCTGCTTTGGGAAATGACAAACATCACACGTCAATGCCGGTCGGTGCTTCTGCGGATTTCGGAGAACGCCCAAGCTTGGGAGAGGGCACCAAACAAGAACCATCGGTATCAGCGATGCATTTTCAATCGACTCTGTCATTTGACACCCAATATCCGCTTCCTCCGGCCATACCGCCTCCTGGATTGCCTCCATCACCCATGCCATCTGAGTGTAGTTTGTCGCCAAAGAGTGTTGCGTCTGATGGCAGGCCTAGGTTTGTTGACTACATAAGCGGCGGAACAGAAATAAACCTTACTGTGGCAATTGATTTCACTGGAAGCAACGGCGATCCGACGATGCCTGGCACTTTGCACTACATCCACAAGGACGGGCAACTCAATGACTACGAAAAGGCCCTAACAGCGGTGGGCTCAGTTGTTGCTCGTTATGACAACGACCAAAAATTTCCTGTTTATGGCTTTGGGGCTAAGTTCGGGGGTGTCATTCAACACTGTTTTCAAGTAGGAAATGCCGCGGAGCTCCAGGGTATTGCAGGTATTATTGAAGGCTACAGGGGGGTCTTTGCGAGTGGCTTGACCATGAGCGGCCCTACGGTATTTGCTGAAGTGATCCAAACAACGGCAACCTTAGCAGCAAGTCAGGAAGAGGAGAATAGGAGGACTGGAAAGCAATGTTACTCTATCCTGCTGATATTGACTGATGGCGCACTTACCGATATCGAACAAACGAAAAAAGCATTACGCTACGCAAGCACTACGCCTTTGTCCATCATTATTGTTGGTGTTGGAGACGCCGACTTTTCCAAAATGAAGTTTTTAGACGACTTTCACAAGGAGGAGGCAGATGTTCGAGACATCGTAACGTTTGTGGAATTCAATCAATATAGAGACAACAAACAGGCCTTGACTAGAGAGACTCTTGACGAAATTCCTGACCAATTGGTTGATTATTTCTACAGCAATGGCATCAATCCCCTCCCACCACTTTCGGATAGTAGTATGTCGATCTATGCCGCAGACTACGATGCTTCCGAGGATGTTGATCTTGACTTTGTTGAAGGCCCTGGAGGGGAAATGACACTGGGGAACTCTTCTCAGGGAAGATGGGATGCAGCATCGTATGGAAAAGCTGCAGGCTTTTTGCCGCCCCCAATGCAACCACCTAGTTTCGTAGGATCAGGATATCGACAGCCAAGCTTGGAGCCGGCAATGCAGTCGCCATCCAGTTATGAACCGCATGGATATGGATCAGGGTATCACCAGGCTAGCCAACTAACCTCGATGCAGTCCCCCTCCAATCCAGGACAAGTGTATCACAATCCAAGCATTCAACCTCCTTACTCCAATACGAGCCAGCAGTATCATTACACAAACCCGCAAACGAGTTCAAGTCCGAATCAAAGAGTACCTGTTACTCTTCGAGTAACGGCACCACCAAACTCCTATCCGGGGATGCAAATTCGAGTATTGAATCCCCAAACTGGCGAATACCATACGGTTGCCATTCCGTCTGGGGTTCATGCTGGAACTGACTTTAGATTGAATTTGTAATTGTAGTTGTGATTTTTTCTGGGCCTTCTTCCTACGGAACTGGATTTGATTCTGCTTCATTTCCCAAAGACAAGCATGTATCCAATATGCTCATTTGTTTTCCTGGTTGAAACGCAAAAACAGAGTTTCATAACGCGAGAAAGAACTCTGGTTTCTTGTTGTCCATACTACTAGCTTGAACAACAATCTCTGACTACGTTGCAGACTGGCCTGCTTGTGTCTACTTCTGCATATTGCGTAGACATGTCATTCTAGGGTAGGTGCTCTTAGTTTGAAGAGGTGAGGGTATTCCGGGGGAAGAAGCCGAGTTGGGGGTTGTGTCGAGGGAAAGACCTACACCCAATTTGAACGTACAACGGACAAACGAGTATTTTCAAGACTGCACAAGAAGCAATTGAAACATCGATCCACCATCACCTTCGATCAGAAGAGAAGGAATAGGACTGTATAGAGTCTCCAAAGTGTCGTTCATTTCTCTTCATCAACAAACACATCTACCATGGGACCCCCACTGCCTCCTGTGACGTGTGGATCATCTCTAACGAAAACGGCACCACAGCCGAAAATCCAAATCGAATGCTTCTTGGATTTGATCTGTCCATTCTCAGCCAAAATGTTTGGGACCTTGTACGAAAAGGTGATTCCCACGTTGGATGAAGAAATATCAATCACCATTCATCATGTCATTCAACCGTGGCATCCCCAAGGGACTATGGTTCATGAAGCAGCTCTTGCTTTGAAGCAAGTTGCCCCGGAATCGTATCCTGCCTACGTGAATGCCATCTACACCGCGTTCAACGGCACTGGTAAATTCAAGGACGAAGACACTTGGAACAAGACAAGATTGCAGATTTACGACGACTTATTGGAATTAATTCCGGATGGTGTCGATCAGAATTCCGTCAAAGCGTTGTTAGTCCCAACTGGAAAAGGAGGGAACGAAGGAAATGCAATGACCCAGGAAGTTAAATGGGCATGCAAGTTTCATCGCACTAGAGGAGTTCATGTCACTCCCACAGTTTTTGTAAATGGAGTCGAAGCTGGTGTCATTTCCAGCTCATGGACGGAGGACGACTGGAAAAAGTTTCTTGAAGCAAAGGGGGCGGATTTCTTTCGCAACGAATAGTCTTGCAACCGACTAGACTTTTCAACAACCTTGACATCAGAAGTCCTTGCATCGTTGTGCCTCAGTGCTTTTTCGGAACACGAGAAGATTCGCATCAATGTTGTTACTAGCGTAACCATCCTCTGTGACATATAGACTGTCTTTGTCAACCAAACAATCCCACTCTTCCATCCCATTGAAAGTTGTCTGAACTTGATCTACAGCAACGGCTGTTATGCTAAAGAAGATGCCCCCAGGTTTTACACAGCGACCCAGCTCTGAGATTGCCATGCTCAAGTTCTTCTGTGCTTCTTTCTTGTCCTTTCCACCACTCAAGAAGATCGCGTCTAATGTTCCCTTCTCCAATATTGCATCAAATAAATGATCTTCGAAGATGTTAGTGAGATCTCTCGCATCGGCAACCAATAGCTCGACCCCTGTACTCTGTGATTCCGTCTTGACTCTGCTTTCACCTGAGAGAATACAATTTATGGTGAGCATAGCATGAAAAAATATTGGTACTATGTGCTTCCATACACTACCTAGCATTTCTCGGCATCTTTCTATCCCTTCTGGTGCATAGTCCATTGCAGTAAGATGGATGTAGCCGCCGTTGAACATATCTGCAACAGTAGCATCGTTTCCAACACCTGGGAGCAATACCCTGGAATCCTTTTCGAAGAAATCGGCACAAAAGGGCTGAATATCATCCCATCCAGCGTACCAAGAAAAACTAGCCTCTTCTTTATACACCGCATTCCAATAATCTTGTCGTCCAAGCTTTGAGTCACTCGGCTCAGAGAGAAGGTGGGTATGTTTCATCTCATGTTTAAACGATTTGTCAGCGAAGGATATGACGCCACCTATTGAAATGAAACAAAAACAGATTATTTTTGTTCTCCTTTTGCTTGACATGGGTCAACTGTTGGACAACGAGGGTAAGAATGCTGTGCCAAGTGCATGTTGCTCTTGTTGACAATTTCTATTTGAGCTGTCAACAACTCAGAACTTTCACAACAGTTCGCGCAAACAACCACGCGACACCCAACTACGTGGAACTATTTCTAGACTCTCTTGATAAAAACACAGACGAGACATCAAAAAGAAAAGATTGGATCCAGCCAGCCACTAACCTGACAGCTTAATAATTGCCACAGCCGAGAAGCAAAGAACAGTATGCTGAGAATCAGTTTGACCCGATTCGGTATCTTTTTTTCACTGGGAGTAGTTCTGGTTTGTAGGCTTGAAGCAACCTGTGCAAGTTTAGGTCTAGGACAGCTGGCTTCAATATCATGGGGAAAGAGATACACAATTGCAAAACAATTGGCTACCCTAGAGCAAGAGGTCGAAGACTACAATGCCGTATGGGTCGCTTCTGCCAAAGACAATGCAGAATCCTCTTCGAGAAGACGTTTGATATGTTTGCCTCTAGATGAACGTTTCGACCCAGCAATGGGGTCCTTTAGTCATAAACATGTTCAGACCGGAGACAAAATGTCACTTCCAAAAGTCTTTTTGGAAACCATTCCAGCAAACAATGTCGAAGTTCCCTATTTGTACTCTGTTAGCCGAGTGGATGGTGTTACTAGTGCAAGAGTCGATGTACCAGAGGAGTTTGCAGCTGCAGCTTTAAACGAAGTAGTCGGCGGTCCGTTGGACTTTCGAGCACCCCCAAACTACGTCTTTCTTCCCTGGTGGATGATGAGAGCGCTTGGGCTACAGCCTCGGGATATCGTGGATGTCAAACTACATACTTCGGTTCCCCCAGGATCAACGGTCAAATTCAGACCACACTCGTCGTCATTTGTTGCTGACATTGCGAACCCCCAAGCCGTTATGGAGACAGAATTACGACATTACTCATCTTTGACCAAAGGTTCGACAATAGCTTTTGACTACAATGGCAAAAGGTACTGGTTTGATGTCGTCGAGCTTCAAGCCGCACCTCGGGGAGAAAGGCAGAAAATGATAAAATGTCAAGATTGTGATGTTGCCACAGACTTTTTACCTGCCAAGGATACCTTGAAGAAAAAAAAGACTAAACAGACAGAGGAGGAAGACGAGTAGTGCGGCAAGTCCATGTAGAGACAGAATATATTTGATCTTATCATCTACCTCTCGGATTCCAGCAGTCATAGATTGTCTTTTATTAAATCATAGGCGACTAACATAAGTGCTCCACCGATTGACCTCACAAGGTTCGGGCCTATTCCAAGATAGAATCCGCCGATGCCTTCCTGCTTGAAGACAACAAGAAAGCAATCGATGGTGCCCCGATACTTTCGATTCTTCTCGGGCACACCAGCTTGCATCATGAGACGACGCCTTACGCTATCTATTGGATAACATATAGTTCCAGCAGCCAAAGCAACAGATTGAGCAAGAAATAATCTTTCTGTCATCGTCATTGGATACTCATGCTCTCCGTACTTTTGCTTCTTGAAATATTGAAGTTCACCTTTGATGGCATCATGGCCACCAAGGAAAAGCAGTCTATATATCACACTACCCCATAAGGCTATACCATAGCCTTGGTAAAGGCCCCAAAGTCCATCACTTTTTAGCGTCTTCACGACAACATCTCTCATTCCATTATACTTTCTGACACCCTTTGAACGCCCTTGGTCCATAGCCAACCTTGTCCGAAGAAACTCTGTTGGATACAGAAGAGTCGTGGCACTTCCTCCTGCCAAACCACCTGATATAAAGGATACAGCCAGATTTCTTCTCCGCTGCACTTCTTCTTGCGTCGAATGTTCAATGATGGTCTTTTGCACCCATGGTGAAGACGCAACTTCCTTGTAATAGTCCATGAATGCCATATTCAGTGCTGCTTGACCAGCAGTTCTCATAACATTCGGGAGGTTGCCTCTCCAGAAAGCTAAGATTCCTTCATTTTGATATACGTTAACGGCTACTTTCCAAGCGCTTTGCCCAGCAATTCCGTCTGCCGATCCTTGCAGCTGCATCAAGAGTTTGACTCGTTCCACAGGTGCCATAGCAGACTTGCTCACGGTTCCGGCAGCTGCACCTGCCAGCGCATCCCGCCAGTTGAGACCTCTTCGACCTTCATGTTCCGGTCTCGAACGCTTCATTGAATATCTTCTTGTATCATGCTTTGCCAGCAATAGCAACACCAAGGGAATACGTAGTGAATTCCGAAACAAACGTCAACCGTCAAACTTCAAAGTCGGCAACTTGGCAATGCTAGTGATGACGTCGAACTCGAAATAAATAGAATGTCCTTCCGTTGATACGTTTATCAACAATGGTCTGTCTTCCATCCACAGTGATGTTTTGTTTTTGACGCATCACACAAACATAGATGCGTTATATTGCAGATCACATCCAACTTAGGAACGATGAGACACTCAGGGAGAAAGATAGATGTAGTTGCATTCCTTGTTGCTTTGATTGCATTTCAGTGTGACGTCCAAGGTCATCTTTTTGTATCGAAGTTTCGTGGAGGTTCTTTGAACAAGGTCAATACGGAAGAGTCCAAGACGGCAAAGGCATCGTTGGCGATCATCGGAAGAAACGTCGCATCAACTCCTTCATGGCTTGCTGATTCACCTCTTCCAGCATTCTTTTCATTCAACAATCACGATGTTTTTGAACCTTCCGGCTGCATTACAAATCTACCGAATGATTCGAACTGCATTGAGACTCTTGCCTTTTTTTGTGATGTGCTGGTCGTCATGGAAACTGGTGACGATGACGAGTTGGAACAAATTCTCACATCAGTCCGAAAGGGCGCAAGTCGTCGGTCTACTAGCGCTCTTGAGAAAGGAATGCTTTTGATCGTAACAACTTCCGAGCAAAATTCATCAAAACTGCAAGAGCTCGTGGAGTCAAAACTTGCCGGGGACAAACTGCTCTTTCACTCCATCGACACAATCCCTGTGGAAGCCTTAGAGGCGCAGTCTCTGAAACATCTTGGTGATGCCAACACGATTGAAACAATTTTCCCGGGGGAGAATAATATGCCAGCATTCACCAAACTTTTATACACAGTTTATCGATCGGATCGTGGTCCGTCTGAGGCGGAGTTTCGCTATCGGATCCTTGAGAGACTACAATCGCCCAAAGCAAGACGTCATCTCGAACAAGACCCAGAGTCTGGATTGACGAGTGAAAGTATTCAGACCATTCTGTCTGTTGCCCAGGCTCAGATAGTTGCCCTGGAATTGAAGCTGGAAAACGCAATGTTGGGCGGGACGAGCAACGAAATGCCTCTGCTGGAGTTCAGCAACATTGCGAATGGTATTCTTGATGAAGCTGTTGGTGGTATGAACACAGCTCCACCTAGTTTCCGCTGCAGAATTTTGGCAAAAGTAGTGAATGAAGTGGAACGCTTGTACAAGGATTATGTCCAGTTGTTGAGGGATTACTACGGGAAGCGCTACGAGATCGTTTTGGAATCCAAAGAGGATGAAAGTGAGTGGGCTGCGGCGGCAGAACATATGACACAGGGATTTCAAGCTGCTGTAAAACATGGCGTCCCAACGCTTTGTCAAAGTGGTAATGAGTTATCTGAAATCGCAGCTTTTGACAGCTTGAAAGATCTGAACGGCTTGATTGATGATATGATGGAGGCTACAAAAATGCGAAAGGAAGAATTGAGTTCAGGACTCGAAGAAAGCGACGAGGAGACAGATGGGACGTTAAGATCAAGAATAGTTGACTCGATACCCCCATGGATGAAGAAACTTGCCGGCAGAGCACTTGTTCTAGGTGTGAATTACATACAAGGTTGGCTTGCATGGCAAGGATTGAAACGGGCCGCAGCAGAACGTGATCGAAACATGCCGAAGTTTCCTCTGTTTTAGATTTTTCGTATGCTATATCAGCTGTGTTATGAGACTCTAGTGAACTATTATCTTCCTCTGCAAACCAAAACCACGAAGAACTGTTTTGTCCTTCTTATTAGTGCGTGCGGGTGCCCGCGCGTCAACCCACCAACAGCAACAAATGGAACACTCTTGTGTAGTGGATCTATTCTTTTTCAGCCATTGTCTTGAGTTCTGTTGTTTACGTTGCATTCCACCCGTCACGAAATCGATTGGCTATGAGAACCATCACAAATACAGCTATTCGTGCCTTGATTTCTTTAACTGCGGTAAGTTCTGATGCTGCATTTGTTGAGAGCAGCAGTTGCCGGAGCAATGGAACACACATCGCGTGGTATCAACCGAGTATGGCAACAATGCCAGCATTTGGTAGCCGAAGATCACAAACTATTGTTTCTTCGAGCACCTGCGTCTTCCAGCTTCGAGAAGATGCCGAACAAGAGTGCCTTGGCTATTTACGAGACAATATCATGGCTTTTGATCTTGCCTTTCTGGAAACAATGGGTTTTGGAGACGAGGACGATGAAGCCGACGGGTTGGAGAATGGCATGGTTGGGCCGACAGTGACGCTAGCGCTGGACGCAAAAGTGTTATATCCATGGGCAGACGAACTTCCGAAATATATTTTTCTAAATTATGTGTTGAACTATGGAAACTTGAACGAGGCTCGCACAAATTGGAGACCACTTCTTGTTGATGTTATGAACTTCACAGATACTTCTCTTTGGCGAAATGGAAAAGCGAACCTGACATCGGCTGTAACCTGGACAAATAAGAATCTATGGACATTGTTGGGTCGAGAGGGTGCACCTATATATTTCAAATCGAGTCAAACCCCACTTATATTTGACCCAATGTCAATTATTGCCTTTGGATACGCCAGCTGTACAGGCACATCGATCCTCTTCTCAAACGCTCTTCGAGCTCTCGGCATACCCAGTCGTGTCGCAGGCACACCCGCGTGGTATGGAAACAACACCCAGGGCAACCACAACTGGGTGGAAGTTTATGATAGAGGCACCTGGAAGTTCTTGGAACCATCCCCTGCACTGGCGAATGTCGATACACTCGACGCTGATCCTTGCAGCCGATGGTTTTGCAAGCAATCACGCTATCCTTCAAGCAAAGTATATGCGGCTCGTATGTCCAGGATGGACTCGAGCGCTGAATCGTTTGGCGACAAAGCTACATATTTCCCCTTGGCTTGGGAACGTGACTGCCAGGATGTACCAGGCATTGATCGCACACAATACTATACTGAGACTTGTGGGATGTGTGTCTAACGCTCTTACTGGTGCCACAAAGTGGATTTAAATCTTGAATTGACGATAGAATTTTGGAAGTACAAGTGGTAAACATCGATCCGTTGCGTTGGGCGATGGATCTTGCATGGCATTTTCTGTATCACCTTTCCAAACATTGTGATGATCGACTCTGATTCAGCAATAGTAACTCAGACCCAGAGATATTCTTGACTGGATTACTTCTGGATCTTCTACGACGTTTGGATATCTCTTGTGAAACGTGGACTCGAAGGATATACAGACCCTTGTGTCTCACATTGATGGCTGGTCCGTCGGAAATGATGAGTCAAATAACAAGTATCATCCCTAATATACAATTCAACAGTAGGCCAAATAGTTTCGTTCAAAGTCACAATGATCTAACATTTCTCAATTGCGCTTCAAGAGGGCTTTCTTCCGTGTCATCCAGCAATGAATCCGGTTTTGATTCACTTGGGATACCAAAGCTTTGACTGCTATTGCCAAGGTTTTGGCTATTCAATCCTGCAGGTGGCGGAACGACGGGAGGAGGTACTTGCCCCATCGCCCCTGGTTTTCCAGGAGAGTTGTCCATAAACATTGAAGTCACTCCTGTTTTCAGATTCGTCAAAAACTGGGACGGTGACCTGGTTAGATTGAAAAGTGTAGAGCTAATGCCACGCTGCATGCTTTGTTGGGGAGGTGAAATTTCATTGTCTTCGGCTCCAGCTTCGCCTTCCACTTCGCCTCCACCCGGTGGAAAAAACAAAGCTAACCAGTCAGACACTTGCTTTGTCAATCCAGCCTTTGGAGGAGCTGCGACTTCTATATTGTTGTCCGCGACGTTGCTGATACTTTCCGGTAAAGTCGCCGCAGAAACGGCTTCGACAGGCTTTGGGGCATTCTGGTATATTTCGTCGTTGTTTTCCGGCTGTCGCAACAGTTGCATTTGGTGCCTGACTGTCGTTGGATCCATTCTCGTATTCCCCTTGAGGTTTCCGTGTCCATTTTTCTCGTCTCCATTTAGTGGGGTTGGTTCGAACGCATCAGTGAAGGAATCGTGAGGCTGTGAACCCGGTGGTTGTATTGCGAATGGTGCATTGTTTGAAATGCTTAGACCTTGCTGTGGCTGATTCGACCATCCATTGTTGTTTGGCATACTGGTTATAGTGCCTGGAACAGAACAAGATGAATGCAAGGTTCTGAATCCGTTCGTTCTTACAGTAGCATTGTTGGGAGTGACAACCATACCAGGACCTTTTGGTGCCTTCGCCTGGGCTCCGCTGCCAAATATCCCGGTGCTGCTCAAAAACTTGAAAAATGAAGATTGTCGTGTCTGGAGTCCATCTACCGGAAGTGGAACTACATCGTCTAAATTATCAGTTTTGTTCTTTTTCGCGGCTGGTTGTATTGGGTTTGAGGCATGCTTCGTTGACAACTGTCCTGTGGTATCAATTGGTGTCCCCCAACTCCACCAAGATGGCTTTTGAAATTGAGTAGCTTCCTTTCTCTTTTTCGATGTTGTCTTTTTTTTATCTGATGGTTTCGCTGCTAAAGATTGTGATCCAGATGATGACAAGCCCGCCTGCTGAAGAGTGGCTTCAGTCAACACTTCGAGGCTTGAGTCGTTCGTAGCAGATGCAGCAGCTTCGCGAGCACTCTGGGCATACCCAGTAACAGATTCAGCTTCAGGATCACGTTCTCGCAACGCTTGGGAAGTCTTATCGAGTGCCCTCTTATATGGAATTTCCTTCCAACCTCCAGAGGCTTTGTCGGGCTCTAAGAAATGACCAGGTGGGTCTTGGCCCTGGACCGCTTTGACTACAGCCTTGGCGACTAACAACTTTGTGTGTTTCGGACAGGTTCTATACAGGGCTCGATTGCTACGAACCAAACGTCGAAACCAGATGTTCCCTTTGTGCAAATTGGTCCTCCCACCCCTTCCACAAAGAACGTCCTGCAACAAGTGAGGAATGATTAAGCTACCCCTGAAAATACGGTCGAATATATGGGCTTTGTCTCTAATAAATGGGCAACTTACGTGAGGATGTGGCTTGTCGAGTACGACGCTCTCTCCTTGCTTTTCGTCCTTCTCGATGGTACTCATATCAACGTAAGTCTCTCTTGGCGGTATTTTTTAACATGGAATATTTTGCAGTCTTCGATAAGTTGTAGACCATTGTTACAGAGTATCGATGCTGCTGATACAACCTTGAAACAAACTTAACGAAGCCATAAGCCCTTGTTCCACTTTTTCTAGAATCTGTTTTTACATGGTAACCGTTACTGGTACATACATACTCCGTGACCATGTACTCAAATCGTCCACTGACATGGCTCCTGTGACATTTTTCTGTCGCAGCCGTGTCCCATACCGTCTTACTGTTAGGAAAACCATTCACACTTCGAAGCGATTCGGAACTCGCAACATTTTTCGTTGGGGGAAGGGTGGGTACTCGAAGAGAGGGATGTTGGCTGAATGCTGCAAGCAGTCTTTCCTCAGTTGTCGAAACCAGGCTGAAACTAGCTACTCTTGCTAAGAGAGGCTAACGTAATTCAGTACTATTATAGAATGGTAATTCTCCTTGCTTCTTTGGACCACGACGTAAACATGTTCTTCAGGTATTGCAAGGATTGTCAGGAAACGCATTGGAAAGGTGTGACCGATTCAGAACTACTGTATTCCGTAATCATAAAATGCCTGGGCTCGAGAGAGCAAAGTAGACTCCACTGTCAGCAGCTGCTAACACTGCTCCTGCAGCTGTTGCATTTCCGTATTCGTCTTTTGCATGATATCATCAGATACTTGAACCCAGCCTCGTCCTCGCTTGTGCCACATGGGGGTATATATGACTTTCCCCTTCGTCAGATGTGCTGGCACCATGGAAAAATCACTTCTCGAGAGTATCAGCATATCGGCAGCTAGAAAATGCCTCCATATATTTCCTGCGTCGCCATCCAAGAAAATGCTATATCCTCTTTCTTCGAAGACCTGCAGCGACTCAAAGGATTCTGGCTGGGAAAAGACGATGACTCGAGCACCTGGTTTGCTGTATTTGTCAATAAGTGAAAGGTAATGGGAATTCGGCAGGTACTTTGAATACCCGTTCCGTAGTTCGTGGCATGGAGATGTGTTTCCTCGACGAACGTGTACTGCAACTACATAATCATCGGAATTCTTCTTTTTCGGATATCTCATCAGAGATCGCAGGTATTCAAGGTATTCTGGAGTCCAGATTCGTGTATCATCTTTTCGATAGGACGACCGAGGAATCGTAGAAATCCTAGGCTTTGGTGAGCGAGCATAGTCGACAGAACACTTAAAAGGCAACGCTTCTTTCAACCCGATAGCGTCTAGAAGTGCCTCATTTGCAACGATCTCAGGGGTTCTCGCTCCAGAGCAAGCTCCGCCGTATGTAGCTCTTTTGTGGAACGCATATGCATGGCACATCAGCATATCTTCAATAGCGCTGCTCTGTTTGGTGTGGACGTAGTGATGGAAGATTAAATAGTTCGGATTTGCGCCCATCGATAATGATGTGGAATTCGCTTCGCTTGATTCACCATGATCCACCAGGAATTCGTTCAATGTTGCCATCGATACCGTGCTGATCGGTCTTTCTTTGGCGGTTTTCAACGAAGTGAATTGCGCATGAACATTTTCTGGCGTCGAGGGAGATATAGATCTTGTATCGCTGGGAGCACCATAAAGTTTCCATATAATCAGGAAGGAGCATACTCCTACTAGTTTCGCCCAGAACGACAGATGATGACCAACATCTCGTTGAACGTCGTTCACACTATTAAGCAAACTTGATTGCGGTTTGGAAGGATCGGCGTTCCCCGTCGATCTTATCTTCCTTCGCTGAGACATCTCATCGGTTCATTACAATGTTCGTTCTCCTCCAACGATCACAGTTCTTTGTACGAACAGAGCAAGTGATCATGTTTGCAATCTCTGTGGTGGATTGCAAACGAATCCAACAAATCAAACCAATCAGCGTTGATTCATAGGACTCCAATTACCGCCTTGCGCCGCACGGCCAACTAGTGGCTCAAAACGACCGAGAACAACAACAAGAGCTGGCTTCCCCTCTACGCGGTTCAACAAGCTGATGGACATTCATCTTCTCGTTTCAAAGATTTCTGCCGTACCAACCCATCTAAGAGCACCCAGCTTCTGGTTCCACAACCCTTATTTTACGTAGATGAACATGTTATCTCGATTTGCAACCAAGACCGCTACAAATTTCATGGCTCGCGGATACAATCCACGTTATGTTTTGAATCTGAGCCGTGGATTCGCTGCGAACTTTGATCGTTCCAAGCCCCATGTGAACATTGGTACCATTGGCCATGTCGACCACGGAAAGACTACCTTGACACAGGCCATTACAAAGGTTCTCAGCGAAAAAGGATGGTCCAATGCCATGACCTATGAAGATATTGATCGAGCTCCTGAAGAAAAGGCTCGAAAAATCACCATCAATACTTCCCACATTGAATACGAAACTGCTAACCGCCACTACGGACACATCGACTGGTGAGTGTGAAAGAAACGTCTGAATCAGTGGCGTAAAGAAGAATATCGTTGTATATTGGCTATGTCAAGTATCTTGATCTCACTGCTGCATTTGCTACTTCTTGTCAAAAACTAGCCCCGGTCACGCTGATTACGTGAAAAACATGATTACTGGAGCAGCTCAGATGGATGGAGGTATCCTGGTTGTAGCAGCCACTGATGGGCCAATGCCTCAGACCCGTGAACACATCCTGTTGGCAAAGCAAGTCGGTATTCCCAACCTGGTTGTCTTTTTGAACAAGTGCGACCTTGTTGACGACGAAGAATTGCTCGAGCTTGTTGAGATGGAAGTCCGCGAATTGTTGGGCGAATATGGTTATGATGGAGATGAAATTCCCATCATTAGAGGCTCCGCTCTAGCAGCCGCTGAAGGGAAGAACCCCGAAATGGGTGCCGAACGGATTTTGGAGCTGATGGACACTGTTGACAGTACTATTCCAGAACCAGAGCGGGACATGGATAAGGACTTCTTGATGAGTATCGAGGATACTTTCAGTATTGCAGGACGTGGAACTGTTGTCACCGGACGAGTAGAACAAGGCATTGTCAATGTAGGTGATGAATTGGACGTTATTGGATTTGGAATGGACCAGAAAACCACTTGCACTGGAGTTGAGATGTTCCGAAAGCTTCTGGACAAGGGCATGGCTGGAGACAATATTGGTGCCTTGCTTCGTGGTCTGAAGAGGGATGATGTAAGACGGGGACAGGTCTTGTGTAAACCTGGATCGCTCTCGACTGGAAAGAAATTCGAAGCTGAGATTTATGCACTCACCAAAGAAGAAGGAGGTCGTCACAAGCCTTTCATGTCCAACTACCGCCCTCAATTCTTTCTCCGAACGGCTGATGTTACTGGATCGCTGAGTCTCAAGGAAGGAACAGAGATGGTTATGCCCGGTGACAACACCACCGTTGAAGTCGAGCTCATTACACCCATAGCTTTGCAAACTGGATTGCGCTTCAACATGCGAGAAGGTGGAATGACAGTTGGAACAGGAATTGTCACCAAATTGTTGGATTAAGATAACATGAATATTGAGCAGTGTTACATATAGGTGTGCATCGCAGTTTCACCATTGCAACACCATCTCCTTGTTGAAAGCCATTCATAGTACAAGTCTAAAAATGATTGCGTAACAGCCGTCCTAGAAATTAACTACGATGATAGGCCGATGACCCCACACGCAATTCGAGGACCAGGATTGCCGGTGGTCAGAGATTTCTCTTGTCCACCTCGTCCGCGATCATCGGCACCGGCGAAAATAACTAAGGATCTACCAATCACCGACTGTGGGCCAAATAGTTTCACCATTGAGTCCTCGATTTCGACAGTCGCTACACCAGACTCATCAGCCTCGATATTTCCGATATCTCCCACCATTCGCAAACTCGGATCATCCGTCGGCGCTCCATGTGTTTTACCTGCTTGGATCGAAGGGTAGAAGTTGTTAGACAGGTCTGATAAATACCAGACTTTGAGAGCAGCGGCAGCTATTTATTCTACCTACCAAAAGGGTTGAATGGGCCACCGCATGAAGTGCTTCCGTCGCTCAAATCTCCATACGTGCAGACAGAAATGCCGTGCTTTTGACCAGGTGTTAGACCACGAACTTGACCCTCAAGGGTAGAAGGACCACTTTCTGAAGCCTGTGAAATCTTGATGGAACCAGAAACACCAGAATTCCCCTCTTGTTGGAATACGCAAATGCAAGATGCCATGATAGCTGTTGATGAAAAGCAACGAGAAGAGCACGCTATTTGAATACGATAGAGGGTTGTTGGCGGAGTCAAGGATTATTGTGTACTGTGTCTTCAGCACAGTTGTGAGGTTGCGGAATGAACAGGCGCCGGCCAGACTGAATGAGATCGACTTCAAAGATTCCAGATTCCTTTTCAGGCTTTCCACCGAGCCCGAGCTCATCCTATCATCAGGCAGCCCCAAATGATCCTTCCAATACTACTGGTAGCAGGAAAACGAAAGTGAGAAATGGGCCCCACCCTTAAAACAGATTATTTACAATGAAAGCAGCAAACGAAACCCAATCTCTATATCTTCGATTCTATCTATTCCTTCTTATTCGTCATCCATATCGGATCGCTTCACGAAGCGACCTTTAATTCTAGGTCGGCTGTCAGCCAGCTTCTTTCTGCAGTCATACTTAATGCGCTTACGCCAGATTCGCATTTTTCTCTTGGCATGGAATCGAGCAATGCGTGCCTTCCGAGCTTCTGGAAGATAGATCCCAATACGCCCGTCCTTGTTCAATAGTTCCATCTGGAAAGTTGCAGGACTAGAATTGACATTCGTCGGGCTGTTGCCATTCAGGCTACTAGGAAGTGTGGCGATCTGACCTGAAGAGGCCGAGACATCCCCGGCACCGCCGTTGAACGCGGGCAACGGATTGGGAGTGCTACCTTGGTCCATGGTGTCGGAAGACGCTGCAGGAGCTGGTACCACTGTCTGAGCTGATCCTCGCGCCCTCAGAAGAGCATTCTTCTCGTGAATGCCACCATCTTGAAAACTAGCAGGGTCAAAGATAATGGAGTCACCTCTCGGTCGAGGAAGAGGGGCTGCCTCGTCTAATACCGAAGGACCTCCTGGGTGTGGAAGCTCGCCTGAGGAGTTCTCAGCAGGAAGAAGTTCGTCCCCCATAAAGTTGAAGAAATCAAATGAAAAGGCCCGATCGCGTTGGAAAATGGGGAAATCGGAAGATTCTGTAGAAGGCATTTCCACAGAGTCTGACCTCTCGTTGACATTGTGGTCACCGGCTATGCCAGAAAAGTCAAACGTTGAAGCTAGAAGGGGAGAGCATGATAGTTAGTCGCCGATAACATTTAACGGCGAGGTTGATGAACAAAACTCACGATCCAAATCGACTGAAAAGATCCGGGGCCGACTTTGAGGTTGAGGTGCGGGGGGTTCAGATATGGTCACTCTTTTCTTCTCCAGAGGAACTTCTGACAATTCAGGCTGCAGTGGACAAGGGACGGAAGATGGCAACGGACAAGGGACAGTGGTTCCAGTGTGTCTTTCTCTTGGTTCAACTGTCGGTCGGGGTTCATAAGGGCGGGGAATAGCAGAAGGGGTGACGTTGACTTGTGACAGCGGGTTGGGAACAGCCCCTGAAGTTATGAAAATGTCCTGTTTTGCGGCTGCACCCCTTGCTTTCACAGGTCGCTTGACCTTCCGCTTCGGCGGCGAGGGCGTCTTCTTGGCCGAGGTGGTGAGTGACATCATGGGTATAACCGCCGGTGGAATCGCGCCTGCAACAATGGGAGCTCCTATATTCGCCTTCAGCTTGCCCAGAATCGGATGATCGTCTATTTTCAGCCCTCTACTAGCCCCTGCATCTTCCTGTATCATCAACGGTGCGTGCCGTGATATTCCTTTGTCTTTCGCTGAGGGTTCCTGAGTTGGTTTGATTGCGATTTGTTGCGGTTTAGGTGTCTCCTGCGGACCATTTCCTTTTTCGACATTCGTTTCTAGGACCGAGGAAGATGGCAAAGAACGCTCGGTCCCCAAATGAACCTCTGAGTCCTGAGGCTGCTGAGAGTGATCAATCGTCTCATCGTGTTCCGAGCCACTGTCACCAGTGCGCCTTCTTTTTCTCAAGCCATACCGGGTTGGTGAACACTCCTTATTTTCACTATTGGGAGTAACATCAACAACACTTTTCACCAGAGCAACAGTCAACATCTGGTTTTCATAATCCAATCCTTCGGTACTGCTAATTTCTTCATCAACCAACATCCGGTCTTCTTCACGCCTCATCTCTGCATCAACAAGCTCGCTTTCAGTCACGTTCACGGAATCTACAGAAGCACGATTAACTGGGTGCACAACTCGGGTCTCAACAGTAGTCATGATGAAATGTGGATTGCTTTGGTTTGATTCTTCTGCAAGTGAACAAGGGAAACATAATTAGAAAAGGATGTCTGGGCTATCAAGCAGCACAGACGGAAAAGTCTGAACAATTTGCAACTGTAATCGATAGTTGAGGGGAGTCTATTTCTTGGACGCGTTAGGCAGTCACTATCGATTTCCAGGAAACGACAGAGGCCTTCTCACGATATGGCTTTCGGCTGATACTTGTATCTAGCAGAGGAAAAGCAACGCTGCATTGCAGGATTCGTGCGGTGACAGGAAAACTCTCAACGAAGGAAACGTAGCAATATCGCAATATCCCAGTTCTTGTAAGACTGGGCCTATAACTATCGAAAAATCGCCTTCCTGGAACCCGCTTGCATTGAGCGCTTACTTTGCAGAACGAACAGACACATCTAGACTTCGCAGAACATAAACATTCAACCGAACCTCCAAAGATACCAAAGCGTTTTCTGCCAACTTCTTGATTTCGTTTCTCGTTTTATTTTTTGTATGGAACTTGGTCTTTGCTATCATTCTCTTTGGCAACGATCTTTCTTCACTTACGCTTCGTTTGATACACAAAAGTTTTGGATGGGGCCAAGAGATGATTGGTTTTTCTATTTCGCTTTCTTGAATTCGTTTTTCAGATGGATCCGTTCAAAAGAGTAGTATTCATTCGTAGAAGCTGGTGTATTTTAAATAAAGTCTACTACACTTATGTCTCCACAAAACATTCATTTATATACGTTATGTATATGATCATTATGTCGGAACGACACGGACGGCTATCTTTTTCCTTCATCCACTTCCACAACCAATCAAATTCTCCAGATCGGAGAAATTTTGTCTAGTAAAGAGTATGCGGTAATTTTAAGTATACCGAAGATTACACACATTTGACACAAACGGCATCAATGGTGCCAATGGCTCGAAGTGGACGTGGGTAATGACGTGTCGAAGGGGTCGAGAAGAACGAATCATCAGCAGCTGTCAAGGAAGGACGGGAGATGGCAAGAATCTGCGTCTGTCAAGCCGCAGTCTATCTTGACCAACCAAAACACATCTTTTTCATCAAGACTACAGCACAACAATCAATTTTGACTCCAAAACGCAAGTTGCAACTCATTGGTTTTCAGGAATTTCAAATTAAACCATCCTATCCTATCGAAGAATTTGAATCTTATAGAATCATGAGAGAGTTGAAGTATCACGAAAAGAAATTGCTTCGCAAGGTAGATCTATACTCCTGGAAGAAGGAGGACAATCTTCATGTTGCAAAAATCATGCGACGATACCACATTCAAAACCGAGAGGACTATACCGCTTACTCGAGAATATGTGGGATGGTCACGAAGCTCGCAGCAAAATTAAAGACGCTGAAGAATGATGATCCCTTTCGAATTGCAATGACAGATCAGTTGTTGACGAAGTTGTCCGATTTGGGATTAATCAACCAAACAAAGTCGCTCAAACAAGCTGACGATATTATGGCGTCTGCTCTTTGTCGAAGAAGATTGCCAGTCATTATGGTCCGACTAAAGATGGCCGAGACTCTGAGGACTGCAGTAACTTTTGTGGAACAGGGTCAAGTTAGAGTCGGCCCGCATGTGGTGACTGATCCTGCTTTTCTTGTGACGAAAGCAATGGAAGACTACGTTACGTGGGTAGATACATCCAAGGTCCGGAGAACTGTTCAGAAATACAACGACAAACTCGATGATTTTGATCTCCTCTAGTGAAAACTTGTGCTATTCGACATCTGTTGCATTCAACTGTTTGTTTATTGCGTGTTTAGCTTCTGCTATGAAACCTTCAACTCCCTTTGCAATTTTATCACACGAAAACCACCAGACTTGCTTGGCTTGGCGGAACATCACACTCTGTATTGCATTTTGAGGACTAAACACTACTTTTTTAGCAACCCTGCTTTAATCCCATTCCCCAATCAGTGTTTTTAATCCTATACCATAATCAGTCTACTCGTTTTAGGTTGTTTCAAATCGCAGAAAGAGCATACTTCTGCAAAACTGTTGCTGTTGAAAAGTGCTCAACTCTCAAATGCCACCCAGAGCGACCAATCCGCGACCATTGACCTCAGCGTCAGCAGAATGGAACGGTACAGTTGATAGAAACTGGCTCATGAGTTTGGCATCTAGCTTTGTTGAATTGGCTGCCTTATTCAAGTGACTCGACAAGTACGAACAAACCAACTCGGAAGCAGTCCACTGCTCTCGTCTCTCGTCCCTTCCGAGACGTGCATACACGACTGCGCAAAACTGATACTGTACGGTATGAGGGGCGCGTTCCGTTTCTGTATTTTGATTCAAAACCATTTCTTTTCCGAGTGGGTCCATTCATAGCATAAAATAACACTGAACATGATTCTTAGATTGAAAACGCTCCTGATACTGTCAGCGCCACTCATGGCCAACGCTAGAAGGCTGGGGCAAGAAGAAGGAGCTCGGCAATTGGAAGATGTAGGAGACTACAAGCAACCTCTCAACTGGGGTGATCACTTTGACAAAATTGGCGATGGTGAACTCGATGGTATTGCAGATGGAGTCAGTGATTTTTTTGATGGAATTGCTGATGGCTTTAAGAATGGAGACACTGCTGACGGGCTTGGTGACTTCTTTGAAAACCTTACGGATGGATTCGACTGGGGAGATGGCTGGCCTGAGACATGGCCAAACCTGACAGATGGAGTTGCCGACTGGTTCGATTTTGATTTCTCCCAATTCGATTTTGACAACTTCACATGGGATCTGATCAACTGGAACCACAGCACATGGGATGAATTCGTCGGGGATATGGATTTCGATCGCCCTGATGTCGACTTTTGTTCGATTCTTGAGCGGGCTGTTGGAATTGGCAACGACTTTGGAGTAGAAGGCGATTGCTCTTGCAAAGGAGGTTCTGGCGATTTGGACGGCGATTTGGCTATTAAGTGTGACTTTCAATATCAGTGCTATGAGCAAAATGCACCATCCTGTAGTGAAGTGAAGGTGAATTACACCACGGGAGATGAGATTGCAGTTGGAGCATGTGTTGACTACATTGGTGAGACGATCCCCGAAGTGTGTTTCTCTTACTCTTACGATATCGCGAACCCTGGAGGGCAAAGCTGTACAGCTCAATATGATGGAAATGAGTGCGAATGTGAAATCGAAGACTTCTGTTTACGTCTAAACTGCAGCATGTACCTTCCTGGAGCAGCCATGGACAGTTGCCAGTTTCTCCAGACGACTACCGGCGAGGACATTGCAACGTTCTTGCCTCAGTTTCCGGTATTGGACGAAAACTTTACTCAATTCTTCGATGATATCCCTTGGGGGTCCCTGGACTGGGAAAATCTCGATACAAAGAACTTCAAGATGAGCTCAGTCGAATGGGGATCAAATGCCCGGACTCAAAGCTTTCGGGATGTTATCAACGTCGACCCGAACGATGGTTTGTTGTGCCCAATTCTCCAAACATTCTTAGACATGAGCGATGAACTCAGTTCTGACGGAGGTTGCACATGCAACGAAGGAACGGACGAAGGATTCTCCATGAGCTGCTCCTTCAACGAAGCTTGCGTTTCTGACGATGTTTGTGCATCGGTAGGTCTTGACTTCGCTTTCAACAAGCTAGGGGCTGTCTCCAGCGAAGCCTGTGCGAATTTTGCAAACGATGGACACCCAGAGACTTGCTTTGCGTTTGACATTCCCCTAGCCGACAGTAATCTTTCCCCAACATGCAGCGCCACTTATGGCGGTCGGGACTGCTTTTGTACAATCAGCGACGAGTTTTGCGTCGCAATTGACTGCTCAGAACACGAGCCTGCAGCCGTTACTGACTCTTGCCAAGTCATTGACCTGACAAAATCAGATTCGCTATCTTTGATTCCTCGATTCTCCAAGGTGCAAGGTACCACAAGTGATGGAGACGATGAAGACTTTGGTGATACCAGCTCTGCACTGTCAAGTTCGCTTGTTGCATCTCTTCTGACTTCCTTGGCGGGTATCCTGGTGCTGTAGAAGAAAAGACTTAAGAGTTCACAGATCGGGAGGCTAGGGAGCTGGCTGCTGTAGATGAAAAGACGATGAGTTAATAGACAGATCATCAAGCTATGGTTATCGTTCGGCTAGGAAGCTGGCTGCTGTAGTTGAAAAGACTATGAGTTAATAGACAGATCATCAAGATATGGTTATCGTTTGGCTAGGAAGCTGGCTGCTTTCGATGAAAAGACTATGAGTTGAAAACAGATCATCAAGCTATGAAGTTATTGATCGTAGATTGTATGAGAAAACAGATCATCAAGCTATGAAGTTATTGATCGTAGATTGTATGAGAAAAACGATACTAGTCTTTTAATTTTTGTGTTAGAAGGAAGTTTCCGAAATGGATGCACCACCATTGGCCTTCGCCTGCAATAAGTCAGTAGTTGATAATATCTGGGTCTATACCTTAGGACCGAACTGCGTGTAGTCAATGCTTCCCTTTCCTTCGTACTTCTTAAAGTTGTCAACGTACATCTGGGCCAGCTTCTTTGCTTGCTTGTCGTACTTCTCCGGATCGGACCAAGTCCCCCGAATATTCAAGACTTCTGGGTGCACTCCATCCAGTTCCACTGGGACGTCGAATCCAAAGACGGGATCCTTTCGGAATTCCGTGTGTTGAATCGAGCCATCCAAAATTGCATCGATACAAGTTCTGGTAGTCTTGATGGACATGCGTTTACCTTCGCCGTAAGCGCCACCGGCCCATCCCGAGTTGACCAGGTAGGTATGGGTGCCGTGTTGATCCAGTTTCTTCTGAAGAATATCGGCATAGACGGTTGGATGCAGAGTCATGAAGGCAGCTCCGAAGCAAGTAGAAAAGGTTGCTACCGGTTCCGTGATACCGCGTTCAGTTCCCGCAACCTTGGCAGTGTACCCAGAGAGGAAATGATACATTGCTTCTCCGCTGCTTAACTTTGCAACGGGTGGAAGGACACCAAAGGCGTCACAAGAAAGGAAAATGATATTTTGTGGGTGTCCAGCCATCTGTTCCTTGTGCTGTTACATAGAGAAGGTAGGAAAAGGATTAGATTTTGGGAAAGAGGATTCGAGGACTGCCAAAGAACCGGCCGACACAAGAACTTACGTAACCCGGAATGTGGAAGATTGGATAGGACACTCGGCCATTCTCGGTCTTGCTAGTATCCGAGTAATCAGGAGTCCCGTCATCCGCGATCATGACATTCTCCAGCAAGGCGTCGGTATGGATGGCTCGGTAGATATCGGGCTCTGTCTCTTCGGACAGATTGATGGTCTTGGCGTAGCATCCACCCTCAAAGTTGAAGACACCATCCTCGTCCCATCCGTGCTCGTCGTCACCAATCAAGGCACGATGGGGATCAGCGGAGAGCGTGGTCTTTCCGGTACCGCTCAACCCAAAGAACAAGGCGACGTCTCCCTCCCGACCGACATTGGCAGAGCAATGCATGGGGAACTGAGGTGGGTCCGAAAGTGGTAACCAGTAGTTCATGAGGGAAAAGATTCCTTTCTTGTTCTCCCCACCATACCAGGTTCCAAAAATGACAGCTTTCTCCTTTTCAACGTTGAAGACGGCAGCGGTTTCGGAATGCAAATTGTGCCTCTTCCAATCGCTGTCTTCTTGGGAGCAACAGTTGATGATGACGAAGTCGGGCTCAAAATTCTCCAGTTCTTCCGGAGTCTCGGGTCGAATGAACATGTTCGTCACAAAGTGTTGCTGCCATGCCATTTCCGTAATGAATCGGACCTTGCGGCGGGAGGCAGGATTTGCACCAGCGTAGCAATCAAAGACGTAGCACTTGTCGAGGGTGTTGAAGTGTGCCACGGCCTTGTCGTACAACTCGTCAAAAACCCATGGCTCGCAGGACTGATTGATATCATTCCAGTCAATATTTTCGGCACTCTGCGAGCCAGGATTCAAGACGACAAACTTGTCCTTGGGGGAACGACCGGTGTACTTTCCGGTGTCGACGGCAAAGGTATCTCCATATTCCGCCTTGGCGACCACACCCTCGTTGTTGGCTTGTTCGTGTTCAAAGAGCTCTTGGTATCCCAAGTTTCTATGAACGACGGACGGATTGGTGATACCGAGTTTGTCGAGACCGGCCTTCATGCAAGCGTCCGTGCCTTTGAGATTCTGAGCCACGTTGTAGTTGTCGCGAGTCTGGAGATGAGCCTCTGGGGTGGCAACAGCGCTCTGATGACGAATCGCAGCTTGCGACTGCTGAGCATTGTACGCAAACTAAATATATAGAATACAGAAACCAAATAGTTGAGAGAGTTGGAGGAAAAAGAAGAAAAAAAGGATAAAAGGTCCATTCACAAGCGTGTCATGAACGACGGGCCAAGAAGTCGTACCTGACCAGGAGTGGTTGCAAACAGAGATGATCC
The DNA here is from genome assembly GCA_019693525.1 of Cylindrotheca fusiformis. NCBI lineage: Eukaryota > Bacillariophyta > Bacillariophyceae > Bacillariales > Bacillariaceae > Cylindrotheca > Cylindrotheca fusiformis. The sequence goes on along the minus strand of JAAMXS010000705.1, from coordinate 14,436 downwards.
AGTGCCAAAGGCACGAGGTGCGGTTCTTGCACCTTGGGTAACGGCTTTCAAGACGAAGGCTCGGGTAGCTGTCGAAGTGACCATCATATTGGCATCAAATTGTTTCCTTCTATTGCAAATTATTGGCACAGAATTTATGAGTGTGTGTCTTGCGCCTTCTTGGTTGTATGTTTATTGGGATTGATGTCAAGAAGATTTCACGCTTCTCATTCTACGACGCAGACGTACTACTAGACCCGTGCGTAGAATGAACCATATCCGGTATGAACCGTACCTGGTATGGTCTGTATGCAGACGCCGTTGTGCTTCATTCTACGCACGGGTGTGTACCCGGTATGGTCTGGTCTGGTATGGTCTGTACCTGGTATGACCGTACCTGGTATAAACCGGGCTGGACCAGATTCAAACGCGATGTTGCACTGAGTACTCGGTGACGATTGTTCCGTGAGAAAAATAGACCCTATGATGCGACGCAAGAATAACCGGATTTGTTATTGCTGGTTGTATTTCGTAACGTCAGGAAAACTCCGAATGCTTTTCTACGAGCCGATCGATTTGTTTGACACGCGCCATGAATAAAACAAACCGCATCATCATCCTCTCGACGTGACACCTTCTTTCTGCATTGCTCCTCCCCATTGCTTTGGGGGAGTCATCCACCCAGATTGCGGCCGGGAAGCCGATCGAAGCTTGACAGTGAACAACGTCAAGTTCTTAATTTAACAACAGAATTCGGCCAGAGCGAGAGTTTCGTTGGATGAATCGGTGGCGGCAATCCTCATCATCAAGAATTGTTGAGATTCGCAGCCAAACACCTAGTTCAGCTTTCCATTGTGACCCTTTCCGCGGCCACTAGCAACCACCCAGTGATCTGTTTCAGTTCCAGGGATCAAAAATGAGGAAACAACGGCTTGTGATCCTTGCTACGGCAATCTGCGCTGAGACAGCCTTCGCGGTCGCCTCGATCGATCTTTTGGAAATTCTGGAATATCCAAACATTGATGCATGCTCATCTTACCTGCCAGGGCGATTGACAGAAGAAGAGAACAAAAAGTATCCTGGAATACGGGTAGTGTCGCTTGGGCCATCGGATTCTTTGACAGACTGTTCCAAATTGGCAGCGGCCTGGAAAGATCCAAATGACAAAAAACAACTGCACTGTCAGACCGCCTGCTGGTTTCGTCACAATGATGATTCTCTCGTCAACAACATTGATCAATGTGTTTGCCTCACGGATCCACTTTGGATGCCCAAACAGCACCACACGAGAACGACGAAGGAGCCGCAAATAGATACCGCACGGCTAGTTTGGTCATGTCGTGACGACAGTGATTGTAGTTTCAATGGCAAGTGCAGTCATGTCGATGGACGATGTCAATGTTTCCCTGCATGGAAAGGTGCTGTATGCGGCGAGTTGGATGTACGACCAGTGGACAGGAAACGACTCGGTTTCCGTCAAGTGGACGAACATGGACAGAATACCTCTTCTTCTTGGGGTGCACCCATTCTATGGGACGAAGTTAGCAAAAAGTGGCATGGCTTTGCTTCGGAAATACAGGATGGATGTGGCATCAATGCTTGGGAAACAAATAGCCGTATTGTCCATATTGAGGGGAATTCCCCATACGGGCCATTCTTGAAGACGCATGTTCTGTTTTCTGCATTTGCGCATGAACCTTCGGTCGTTCGCGGACCCAACGGCGAGTGGGTCATGCTATTTTCATCCTACCACTACAATGCATCCGCGCTTGCAGACGTCGTTTGTGGAAATTGCAAGGGTGGAGTGACACCCGAAATCTCATCCCAATGTCCCTACCAGCTGGGCACGCCCGCGAGTCTTCATCATCGATTTCGACAAATGCAATCCGTGGCACCATCACCGAATGGCCCTTGGTCAACTCCTGTCGAAATACCACAGCTCTCGGCGGGATGGGATTGGAACACGGCCCTTACGATCCACGAGGATGGTTCGGCCGTTGCCCTGATTCGTGGTGGTTCCACATGGCATGCCAAGGATTACACCAATCCCGAAACATGGAAACCTGTGGGAGCCAGGGCCACCGGATCATTTCAAGGTCCAGGGTGGGCAGGTGTTTCCGTGGAGGACCCCTTTATCTGGCAACAAGATGGCGTATATCATGGTCTTGCTCATGCATTCTTGCCCTTTTATGGAGTTCATGCGTTTGTCCCCATTCCACCACCTGACTTTGATTGGACGTTCCCCTTGAATTGGACCGTGACGGGCGTTGCCTACGATAACATTGTTCACTTTGTCGATGGAACTACACATGCGTATGCACGCCGGGAACGACCACACCTTACTTTTTCGGCTCCACCCAAGTCGTCAAGAAAGAGGGCTATACCGCTCTCATTGAGCAACGGGGTCCAGTATGCCGGTAAACTTCGGCAATCCTTCAGGGATGGAGCGTTTACACTTGTCCAGCCCCTCGGACCAGAAGATACAAATCCAGTTCAGGAGTTGAATCAGCAATAAGAGAAATCAAAACAATGCCAAGGAAGGGCAATTGCGATCGGCCAATTTTCTACGAGAGCTCGCTTCCAGTTTTTTGCAAGCTACACAATAAAACACAAGCAACATTTTTGTCAAATTCATTTAGAATTCTCAATTTATTTTTTATTTCTTTCACGCATCATGAACACTCTCATCATATTCTTCTGGTTGTTGCTCATCTGATTCATCCTTTTGCTCTTCCTTGCTTTCACCTTCCTCATCCTCTGCCTCAGGAACCGGATCCTTCATATCCAAGTAAGACTTGTCAAAATGGTGGAGACGAACGTAACCATCTTCAGCACCGCTGGCATAATCTCTTCCGTTTGGATTGATTGCGAGAGCGTTGATAGGACCGAAATGCCCCTTCACGGTTCCAAACTCTTCTTCATAAACAAGATGAAAGAACCTTGTTTCAAACTTTCCAACCTTTCCAGATGTAGTTGTTACAGACATAGCTTCTTGACCACCCCCCAACAAAATGTGGTCTTTTGTTTCGCTGATCACTGCATCATTCACAGGACGATCTGTCTTGTAAGTATACAAGTGCTTCCAGTGAACAGCATCATACAGTTTTGAAGTAAAGTCTGCCGAGCTAGTGATTGCGAGTGTCTTGTCGCGGTTGAATTGGACACGATTGATCTTCTTTTCATGCGCAACAATTTCATTCACTAGGTTCCCGGTTTCTGGAGAGTACAATCGCATCACACCGTTGTCCATGCTGACAAAAATGTGTTCATTCAAATAGGTCCACCAAATATTGGTGGCATTGACACGCTTGCCATCAATCTTTGGCAAATCAATCTCTTGAATGGCCTCACTTGGATTTTCTTTATCCCAGACAGAAATCTTGGCATTGTGTTCGACGAAAGGATCTGAAATGGTAGCGAACCGACGGTTGTCTTCAGCCCAGCAGACTCCACGAACGGGTCCTCTGTGCACAAAGGTGTCCAAACATTCTCCTGTTCTACAACTCCACAACTTCACAGTACTAATGCATTGAAATGAGAAAAATCATATCAAATGAGGGTTCAAGAAATATCACAAGAAAACAACGTAGGCGAAAATCAATGTGAACTGGGTGAGGAGCTTCTGACACATGAGCATTTCAGTTGCTGCAACCATCAGTACTCACGCATCAGCAGAAGCCGTCAAGAGACAATTTGTGAATCTGTCTACGTCGAGATCCCAAATTGTCCCCTTGTGCCCGTGGAAAGTTCCCAAACGCTCTCCATTCTCCGATCTCCACATGCTGGGAATCTGATCCTTGGATGCACTGAACAGCAGATCGCCATCAGCGTTATATTTTATGACCGTGATCGGTCTCTCGTGGCCCTGTAGCAAAAAAGGTCTCTAAAGAAGAAAGAACGAAGCATTGAGACTACCAATGAGATCAAATTGCGCCAACAAGTCATCAGAACGCACCATTGTCAATTGTTTGGAATCAGTTGTGGTGCCACAAACCTCTCAAGAAAACGAACGACTTGGAAGTGTGGCCTGCCACTTTAGTCCCTCCGTCGTCCGAAATAAACGTCCGGGTTTCCAAATTTCTCTTACCTCTTTACTGTTTGTTCGTTTAAACGGTACAATATTCTACGAGACAGCCCAGCTGTATGCTGCCCCGACTTCGAAATATGATCATGAACAGATCATATTTTCCACCAGATAATATCCGCAACAATGGCACCCAAGAAAGGAAAAAAGTCCAAGAAGGAAAGCAAGCCCGCCTCCGCCAAGGCGTCTGATCCCGTCTACCCCTCCAAGCCCCGTGCTTACGGAATTGGAGGCGACATTCGCCCGCAAGGACGTGATCTGAGTCGATTCGTCAAATGGCCCAAGTATGTCCGCATCCAGCGTCAACGTGCTGTCCTCTATCAGCGCCTAAAGGTTCCCCCATGCATCAACCAGTTCACCAAGACTATTGCCAAGAACGAGGCCATGACTGTATTTTCTCTTTTCAACAAATACAGACCTGAGACTCCTGCTGCCAAGAAGCAGCGGATCAAGGAAGCTGCTGCTGCCAAGGCTTCCGGAAAGGAAGATTCTTCCAGCAAGGCCCCCAATGTCGTCAAGTTTGGCTTGAAGCATGTCACCAGTCTCGTTGAGGAAAAGAAGGCCCAACTTGTCCTTATTGCTTGCGATGTTGATCCCATCGAGCTTGTTTTGTGGATGCCTGCACTCTGCCGAAAGATGCAAGTCCCTTTCATGATTGTCAAGGACAAGGCTCGTCTTGGTGCCCTCGTACACCAGAAAACTGCAGCTGTTGTGGCATTGACCGGTGTTGGAAAGGAAGACTCTGCGCAACTCAAGTTGCTTCAGGATCTTGCCAAGGAGAAGTTCAACAACAACGCCACCTTGCTCCGCCAATGGGGAGGAGGTATCATGGGTCTTAAGACTCAAGCTAAGTTGGACAAGAGAGCCAAGGCTATGGCTGCCGAAGAAGCCAAGAAATTGGCGTCTTTGGGAAAGGCTTAAAGTAGAAGTTCCGATGGCAATAACACTGGTGTATATTATTTCCTGAGTTTGACCGTTGAAGCACTTCTCGTGTGGAGGTTTACTTGTAGTCCCTGTTATATTATTTAGTTTCTACCGAAAGTGTGCATGACCTTGCCTGGTGGTGAGTCAAGGCTTCAAACCTTGGGACGCCTAGCGGCGTAGTTGTTCGATTCAACCTTGCGCACGATGTCGCCCTCATTTGATTCTCTACACCTCTGTATCTCAATTCTTGGAATTTCTGTGCCCGCAGTCTTCAGTTGAGATTTACTTTGGGACTAGCTGTAGGCGCAAGGGTATCGACGCGATTCCACTACAAGCGACAGCGAGGACAATGACCAAAACGGATCATAGGTCAAGAAATGTTCACTATTGTATGTACTGTAAAATCATGATTAAACTAGGTATTGTTCCTGCTTCGATCCATTTACTCTATCCGCAATCTCTTCAAGTTTTCTGCCTCATCCTCTGGTGCCCAGAAACGCACCGTTCGGTCTTTGCTCATGCCACCGCTGGCCAGCAGTTCCTTTTTATCATGCGCATCGACTGCCAGAACAACGTCTTTGTGAACATCGTCCAAAACCTGATGTACCTTTCGCGACTGAATATCATACAAAACAACCTGGCCAGTCTCGCTTCCCGTCACGATGCATTGTCTTCGTTTTGGTTGCGAGACTACGAATCGACTTACAATACAGTATTTAGAATTCGAATGGAATTCTGAAGTATATGTTTTGGCGCACTTGGACTTGCCACTGACAGTAATTGGCCACAAACGCATGGCACTGTCCAGAGTCCCAGCAAGAACATATTTGCCATTAGGGCTATATGTAACGTGGCTAACGGGAGGGTTCCCGGAAGCAAAGATTGTTTTCAAGCATTCACCAGTGCAAACATCCCAGATGCGAATCAAGCCGTCGTGACTCGCCGACACCACACAACTTCCATCTCGATTAAAGGACACTGAAGTGACTGGGTCTGAATGAGCTGGAAGTGTGCTCACACATTCGCCACTACGGACGTCCCACAGTTTCACAGTTTCGTCAAAACTCCCTGACACTAGCAAGTTAGAAGGCCCGTTGAATTCGCAGCAAAAGACAAAATTGTCGTGTCCTCGGAATTCCACCATGGCATCGCCAGTTTGCGCATCCCACAGGCGAAGAGTCTTGTCATCACTTGCAGTAGCTACGAAAGGATCACCACCATTCGACCAACAGACTTCATTGATCCCTCGTGAATGACCAAGTAAGGTAGTTGCTGGATTCAGCAAATATTCGCCAGAAGATTTTCGTTCCTTGGAATCTTCTGGCAGAGATCCCAAGTCCCATATCTTTACACTGCCATCCGCCGACGCAGAAGCACATAAGGCAGCATGGTGTTTCGTCAACTTAGAAGGAGCAAGCATCACGGAAGAGATAGCCCGCTTGTGCTCTCCGTACATAGGAAGGACTTGGAAGGGAGAGGCAGTGCTGTCGACATCCATGTCGGCGTCATGTGGTCTTTTTAGAGATGCCATACTTCAGATCTCTGTAGATATGGATGATCAAAGAACGACAGAACCGCCAGAACTTCAGGATATCTCAAAAGCTATAGCAACTGTCTTGCTCGCAACCCACCAAGAATGTAGATTGTAGTCTCCATAGATGTATGGATTAAAGTGCGGGTGGTCTCGAACTTGCTGGCTGCATCTGTTTAGCGCTTCAGTTTCTTTTTACCGGGGTTATAAACAATCAAGTTGAGACTGGCCTTCAGCGACTTCTTGGCCGAGCGGTCTAAGGCGCAACGTTAAGGCCGTTGTCTTCGGGCGTGGGTTCGAATCCCACAGAAGTCACTTTTTTTTTCAATTTTTGTTCACGATCTAGTAAGATACAGTACTGCAACTAGATGGGCGAATGGACTCAAATGGAACGTTCTTTCGTTTTTATTCAATTCAACGAATACTGTAGTAATTTCACTCACACATAGCTGGTGATAACTTCAATCTCTAGTCGTATACTATGTAGATAGCTCAAGCAGCATCATTCTAATTGCTGATCTAGTAGGAGTGTTGGGTACTACTTGGTACTATCCAACTCATACTATCAAACAGTGACATGGTAGCAATAGAATTTTCACTTGCCCATTGTGGAAACCAATACAAAGCTGCTGCCCCTCTTTTGTAGTTTCATGGCAAAATCAGTTTACCACTCCCTTGATCATTTGAAATTCAAGAGGCATTTTCATCGCTGCGTGATGCATGCCACAGTGCAGCGCAGCTGAATTTCCCAGCTGCGAATAATAAGAATGCACCAAACGCGTCTTCTGCGTTGGTTTTTGCATTGGTTTTGGAAATGCGTCTTATTTTTTGCATTTAAACTCGGAGTCTCACGAATTTGTGAAGTTGCCTCTCAGATTTGAACAGCTTGACACGCTTGGGACATGTTATGTTCTAAATGAAGATTCACAGGAACGTTCCGAAATAAGTTCCGTTAACGCGGGAGATTGCCACCCTCCAAAATTGTATGCGTCAGCTTGCGAGGATGGACGGCGGTTTGTCTACGGGTAAAAAGTCAGTGCGCTCGAAACACTTAGAAAGTCGAGGTATTTATGTATACACATGCACGCAGATAGAAAGAAACGCGGACTAGCTCAGGAAGCCGAAATAATGGGAGGGGTCCAGAAGCAAGCTTGTTCAATCGTTACGTGATTGTCTTTGCGACTAAGTCTTAACAATACGAAGAAATAGAAAGAAAGGACTACTGTATCGAGTAGTCTCGCTATGTGGATTGTTGCCATAAGGTTATCTTGAATTGCTGAGTGAGATCAATAATGGCATCACATCATCATGGCCAAAAAGCCCATTCCCCCAATCGGTCGCATGCAGAATCCCTCGCAACCAGTACTGCTGCTTCAGCTCCAGCTATTGCCGATGAGTCGCGACAAGAAGGCAGTCCTCCTAGCTATTGGGGGAGTCAGCAGGATTCCTACAGCATTCCACAAGATCAGCAGCAACAACAGTGGAGTCAACCGGCTGTACGAACTAACAACATTTGGGCGAATAACTCAGAAGCCACCATGTATTCACCACCAGTGCACAACACTAATCGATCGCTACCCAATGTTTCTGCTTCTCATGGCGCTCACTGGTATGGAAACGATGATAACAACATTGCAGCATCTATTGCGGCATCCATGAGCCAGTTGCATGTATCTCAATACAACCAGCAATACCAACACCACAACCACTACAATTATGACGGAGGTGCTTCCGAACCTTCCGTCTCGGCCGCAACGAGCCGAAGTTTGCCAGGTGTTGTGGGTGTTAGCTCTGGATCTACTGGTGAAACTTCGAGTATTTGGGTGAACGACGTTGCCAAGCAATATGCGCATTCTCATCGATATCCAATGCAACAACAACAGCACCAGCATTATCAATACTCCAACCAACACCAACCTCTTCACCTGCCATCGGTACCTCCTGGGTTCCTATCTCCGATGGTCTCTTCTCATACGGCAGCAACAACAATGGAGGATCATTCAGTTTCCTATGACAGCAGACCATCGACGAAGACACCCAACAAGAGAAGAGGGCATCGTGGGGGCCAACGACGAAACACCAACAACAACGCTAGCAACATAAAGGAAAATCGACGGAAGGGTCAGTCTCAATATCAAAGTGCTCCTCCTTCCATAAAAATGGATGGGAACGATTCCTATTCTACACATTGGGGTGGTGGGGACAGCATCCAAACCTCGGCGTCTTCAAATGCAACATCTGAAGCGATTCGCATGCTCGTGGAGCAACCTGGTTCTCTTGCTAGCCGTACTTCGTCTCAACTCAGCTCATTGAAGGCTACGCGATTACCACTTGCAAACGAGGATAATATGGACAATCGTCCAATTCTACCGGCCATGGAAGACGTCTACAAACTGGACCCGACTGTCGAGGAAGACGACGAGGACGAAGAGTTTGGGGAAGATCGTTCGTCGGCTGCCACCAAAAAGCGAGATTGGTTGTTGCGAATGAACCGACGAATGGCCGAAACTCCCGTGGGTGAACTGGATCCTGCCGGTGTCCCCGTAACAGCGATTATGAATGCATGGGCCAAGACCAAGTCTGTACAAGGAGCAACCATGGTGGAAGCATGGCTCAAGCGAGCGCAGCAAGAGTTCGACAGCGGGAATAAGCGAATAGTTCCAAGTACAAAGATGTATACAATGGCTGGTAAGATAATATGGTTCGCACATGATTGTTGCTCTTTCGTTTTGGTTTTTGATGGACCTTACCAAATGTCCACTACCTTCTTCCCGCATAGTGGATGCCTGGGCCAAGAGTGGAGAGGGCGTGATTGCAGCTCAACGGGCAGAAGAAATTTTGCAGGAAATGCATCGAATATATCAAACAACGGGGCAGGAGAACTTAAAACCCACTACTGGTATATTCAATGCAGTGATCAATGCATGGGCACGGTCCAGAGAGAAGATTGCAGCCTCTCGCGCGGAGCAAATCTTGCAATGGATGCACACGCTTCGAGAGAGCAACCCCACAATTCAGCCAGACAAATACACCTTCAACACAGGTACGACTACTTTTTGGTCAACGAGTTCTGGCATTCAGCCAATTCTCACCCTTGTCACTTCTGAACTAATTCTACTTAGTGATACATGCCTATGCCAAATCGGGAGGAACTGGTGCTGCAACAAAGGCTCAAGAACTGTTGAACGCCATGGAACGAATGCACAGAAATGGAAACAGTTTGGCCAAACCAGATACAATTACTGTGAGTTTAGTGTTCCACCAGTTGTAAAACAAATGATGGAAATTTCTCATCGTTTCTATGTTCTATGCAGTACAATGTTGTGATCAACGCATGGGCAAAAAGTGGGGGTCAGGGAGCCGAGACAGAGGCGGAAAAGCTGTTGTCGAAAATGCACCGTCTCCATGAAGAAGGAGACCTCGACGTCAAACCCAATGTTGTGACATATGGCGCCGTCATTGATTCTTATGCCAAGAGTGGTGAAAAGAATGCCGCAGCACGAGCAGACACTTTGCTAGCTAGAATGATTCAGCTACACCAAACGGACCCAGTGACCCATGCAGACTTGAGACCAAATACTTATGTTTTCAACACAGTCATCAACTGCTGGGCAAAGAGCGACGAACGAGACGCCGCTTCGAAGGCAGAAGAAATGCTCGTGGCAATGGGTCGATTGCATGCATCAGGGATGCCGAATCTGAAGCCGGATGCATTTACTTACACTGCGGTAATTGATGCATGGGCTAAGAGCGGATTTCGCGGGGCTGCAACCAGAGCGGATCAATTGCTTGACAAAATGGAAGCCAAATATCTTGCCGGTGATATGGACTTGAAACCAAACACCTTCACTTACAATGCAGTGATCAATGCCTTGGCAAAGAGTGGAGAAGCGGGGGCCGCTGCCCGTGCCGAGAGAGTGTTGCAGAACATGGTGAACCGTCATCGGCATGGTGCAAATAGCGATGTGAAACCGACGACGATCAACTTCAATACTGTGTTGGATGCATGGGCAAAAAGTAAGGGAGGGAGACAAGCTGCTGAACGAGCAGAGGAGATTTTGGAATGGATGGACCGTTTGAACAAAGGAGGAAACCCAGACGTTCGACCAGATACGATCACATTTAACGCTGTCCTTGACGCTTGGGCTCGTTCGGGAGATCGGATGGCACCACATCGTGCAGAACAGATTCTTGATCACATGGATGAGCTACACCGAGCTGGCAACAAAGGAGTCAAGCCCGACACATACACCTATAACACCTTGATCAATGCATGGGCCAAGTGTCCCGAGAAGGGATCAGCGGAAAGAGCTGAGCATGTGCTCCGAGTAATGCAACAAAGATACAACGATGGTGACAAAGATTTCAAGCCCAATACCAGAACTCACACGAGCGTGATTGATGCATGGGCAAAGTCAGGTGAAAAAGGTGCAGCACGGCAAGCTCAGCAAATCTTGAACTCTATGATTGCAAATTATGAAGCAACTGGTGACCATGACGTTAAAGCCAATGTTCACACTGCTAATGCGGTCTGCAATGTAAGTGTTTGTTGACTGTGTTCGTCAATTTGCCTAATTTATCAAACTACATTTCTCATGCTAGTGAAATTTAAGGCCTGTGCCTTCACCAAGATCGACGAAGATCGTCCCGAAGCACTGAGAATCGCCTTTCAGGTATTCGACTGGTTATCTTCACAACCTGATATGTTCCCAGATGCTTATACGTACACTATTCTACTTTCAGTTTGCTCTAATCTCTTACCACGAGACGATAGACCCAGTCGCTATGCTCATGCGAAAGCGTTCTTTGAAAAGTGCTGTGAGGAAGGCTATGTGAATGACTATGTGCTACGGAAACTCCGCCAAACTGTTTCAGAAGAGGAATATATGACATTGACGAACCGTCAAGGGGGTGGAAACGGGTCTATTCCAGCGTCCTGGTCCCGCAATATCGGTAGAAACTCCCGTACCAAGAACAACAATCAGAGGAGGAAGAACGGTGGTGGATGGTCGCAGAAACGGAGAGGGAAATAATGCAACAACATCATAGACTTACTTAGATGCTACTAAACATAGATTTACATTTATAAAAAAGCTACCTACCACAAGTGATGGGAAACCTCAGAAGGTTGGTTGCTGGAAAAAACTGAAACCCCAAAGTCAAGGCCAACAGGAAAGCCTCAACAAAACAAGCAACAAAGCGAATGCTCAAACTATAGGACAGGTACTAGAACTTTACACAAGGCTTGACAACTCGATGACAATGATACGAGAAGACCCGAACAGTCAGGGGTGTAGAAGAAAATTTGGCACGAAACGTAGGAGTTTTGAGGCACAAAAAAACTCCGCACTCATCTATCTTTCATCTACGACATTGTGAACACTGAACCTTATACATGTACTATCGAAGATAGCCAACTGGCGCCGCTCGCTGTCTGTCGTCCGTGGTTTGTTGTGGTGTGAGATGGGGCTCGGGACTGAAGTAGTCCCGAGTCCCATCTGCTTGCAGTGCAAAGGCTAAAGCCTTTGCACCCACAGGGTGAGGCGGGCTGGGATGCAAAAAGCTGGAAACAGTGCTAGTAGCGAAGGCTATCAATCACTGTTTTCGTCCATGAAAGGAGTGAGCTCCGGCTGCTGCCTGCCTCTTGATCAGCCGTTGCTCACTCCTCCATGCTTGTGTGTCGCAAGACTCTGCACCTTTCGTGAGACTTCTGCGACACGGCTCGCTCGCGCGAGCCCTCGCGTGAATCGACTGCGTCGATTCCCGCGTGTCTGTCGACCTCTCCGACCTAGACTAGCTAGAGGCTAAACTTCAGTTCTCCGTTGCTGCTGTCTACGTTAGATTATGTGCAATTAAAGTGGCAAATGTACTAATTGATATAGCGGATCATCCAGAAACCGTGTTCTGGTTTTGACAGCTTTGGGATGACGGACCGTAGCAGAATAAAAGATCAGATAGCGTTATCGCCTTGCATGGAGATTGACATCGCACCTTAGACTCTCGAGGTAGTGGACAACGCTCTTGGTTAAAGTCTAGTTTGCAGGATGTTTCAAGGATTCAACCATGTTGTCTTCAGGAGTGCGAATGCGTTCCTTTATTCTAGTACCTGTCCTATAGTTTGAGCATGCGCTTTGTTGCTTGTTTTGTTGAGGCTACGACATAGTGAACACTGTTCAAAAACCTTATACATGAATTATGTGCAATTAAAGTGGCAAATGTACTAATTGATATAGCGGATCATCCAGAAACCGTGTTCTGGTTTTGACAGCTTTGGGATGACGGACCGTAGCAGAATAAAAAATCAGATAGCGTTATCGCCTTGCATGGAGATTGACATCGCACCTTAGACTCTCGAGGTAGTGGACAACGCTCTTGGTTAAAATCTTGTTTGCAGGCTGTTTCAAGGATTCAACCATGTTGTCTTCAGGAGTGCGAATGCGTTCCTTAACCATGTCTTTCGCCTTTTGTTCGCCAAAATGGGCGTAGACGAGACGTCTCAGTTTATTATTCTCTTCTCTTAGAGCTAGGACGGATTCTTCGAGGGCTTGGTTGAAATCTTTTTTCTTGGAACGGCTCTTCTTGGCATGCTCGCGGTTCTTTTCCCGTCGAATTTTCTTTTTTGTTGCAGCATCGATAGTCTTGGGTTGTGTAGAATTTGTTATTTCGGCGGAAATTAGCTGGGATTTTTTGTGTGCTGGGCTACTCTTGGAAACTTTCTTGGGAATGGCAGCCGAAAGAACTGGATCTGGACGGCTTGTCATTTTGGATGACATGCTTTGACTGCGAGCTCTCTTAGTTGGCCTTGCAGAGGTGGCGATGCTGCTCTCGTCGCTGTCACTCCCATCCGAGATGAGGCTCACCTTTCGGGATACATTTTTTCGCTTGAGTGGACTTGGCGGCGCTCGTTGGCCGATATTCAGCGCTTTTGGGGTTTGATAGATGCTCTTCTCAGGGAGAGGAGATGTCGTCGGTGAGACATGATGCACACTGTGTTCATCGTAGATGCCTCCTGGTGATGACACTATAGCTTCTATTTCCTCATCCATCCAGTTGGTTTCATCTGTCAAAAAAGTGCCTGCTTCTGGTGAAGTTGGTAGGACTGGAATGTCAGGCAAGGATGGAGGCGCCGTTGATTTCAGCGACAATGGGTCACTCGACAGGGTTTGGTTTGCTGTAAAAACATCGTCAAGGAAAGACGAAAGTTCGTTCATTTCTTGGATTTGGGGATGATTAAGGATTGAAAGAGTTGGAGCTTGGATCATCGTGAAGATTTGACTTGAATGCTTTGTGATGATGATGATGACGATGACGACGACAGTGTATTTGGTTTTTCCTTGCGTTTTGTGAGAGAAGAAGGCAATTCTCACCAGACAGTGCCAGATTTTTGCACGATCTTACGTCATGTCTGTTATAAGGATTGTGTGTTTTCAACAAGGGCAGACATGATTTCGTTAAATAAATCATGACGCTCGGACTGTCTGGGAAAGTCTAAAATTCTGGTGATTCTCTCCAATCTTGACGTCACACAACCTGCGTGACGTCAAACACTTCGCATGAGATACACAGTATAATATGGAACTTTTCTTCTGAAAGTATCGAACGTGGTTCTGAAGGGTGGACACGTCACGGAAGCTCTGCATCCTGACGTCACGGAGGATGAGACTTCAATTTGGCAAAGATTGCAAGAGCTAAAGAAGTACTAACTTGATTCCAATGACAGGTGAATCACGAGCTCGCTCGCGTGGTCATCGCGTGAGTCATGAGTCTTCAAATCTGTCAGCAATCGAAGCATCATGATTTTTTAACATGTGCTCTAGGCCAGAATAACTCTTGTATACCTCCCATACATTCAAGGCTATCGATGGCAATGGATTTCCGCCAACGAATCAACGTTTCAAAACGGCGGAATGTTGGAGTA